>LPNX010015493.1:66643-91452 GCA_001517045.1 Pseudotsuga menziesii | reverse complement strand
CACTCCTCAAGCATAGTTTACGCTTTTGGTTTCAAGCTTGCATAAAAATAAAACCATGTCGAGAGCATAGTTTACTTTTGGTTTCAAGCTCGTTAAAAAATAAACCACTCCTCAAGCATAGTTTACTTTTGGTTTCAAGCTCGTTAAAAAATAAACCACTCCTCAAGCATAGTTTACGCTTTTGGTTTCAAGCTTGCATAAAAATAAAACCATGTCGAGAGCATATTTACTTTTGGTTTCAAGCTCGTTAAAAAATAAAACCACTCCTCAAGCATAGTTTACGCTTTTGGTTTCAGGCTTGCATAAAAACGAAACCATGTTGCGAGCATAGTTCCCATTCTGTGTCAAGCTCGTTAAAAAATGAAATAGATACCTCTGAGCAAAGTTTCCATTCTATGTCAAGCTCATTAAAAAATGAAATAGCACCTGACCATCATGTCAGTTTTCCCTGAGTAAAGTTTCCATTCTGTGTCAAGCTCGTTAAAAAATGAAATGGATCTCCTCAAGCATAGTTTACCTTTTGGTTTCAAGCTTGCATAAAAATGAAATCATTGTTCCAAGCATAGTTACCTTTTGTTTCAAGCTTGCGTAAAAATGAAACAGATCCCCTTCCCTTGAGTTGACTCTTCACTTTAGTGTTAGAACTTGAACCCTCTTTTCGCCTACCCGATTCTCATTCTTCCTACCCCATGGTGAGCATTTTCACATTAGTAACCAAGTTTTTTAGGTTGGGTATGGAAGAAGAATTGTCAGATGAAACAAAGCTTGGGGGCATGTCGAGCTGCTAGAAACCATGCTAGGGGTAAGCTTCGCTAACAATCATGTTGGGGGCAAAATTCCAACCTCTATATATCATGTTAATGGGATTTTTCAAGCATAATTTACCCATTGGTTTTGAGCTTGTGTAAAAATGAAACCAATCCTTGAGCATTCTTTTAACTGATCTTCGAGCTCGTTAAAAACAATAAGATGGTGTTGAGCTTACTTTTCATTTTTTGTGCTCTGGTTAAAACATGAAAAGTGGTTTGAGCTTAGTTTATTACTTTTTCAAGCTCTGGATTCAAACATGAAAAAGTCTAGTGGAGTCCTCTTTAAACTCTTTTCAGGCTCCCTAAATATGAAAAGATCGTCGAGCGATCTTGTCTTCTTCACGCTCGTTAAAGTATTTGAAGAGTCATCCGTCCGACGATAGGTTATCTCTTTCTCGGTTTGGATAGGACTATTTACGAAAAAGGAACACTCCAGCCAATCATGACTAGAAGAGTTCTCTAAGGTATGATTTTACACTTTTTCGAGCCTTAGAGACTAAATCATACGAAAAAGGACCCCCATGGAGTTTTCTTCTGTATTCGTTCAAACTTTTTAAACATGAACGATACCGAGTTTTCTTTTAGTGGACTCGTTAAATTAAACATTGAGAGACCTGTTTTGGGATCGAACCCCTCCTCTCTCAGGTTCGTAAAACATATAAGTTCGGACTTGTCTTCCGACAAGCTATATCGAGTGTTTGTTACCCTCTTTGAACTCGTAAAACTGAAAAGAGGAACTCATCAATCATGATGGGGAAAATGGGAAGGGAATCATTTTGTAAATAATGGCAGTTGTTTGTCATTACCTTTTAACATGGCACTTGTCTGCACAATCATGTCAGTCAATTGGGTATTCACCTGATCTCCGTGACGATCCACTTTCATGAGTCATGTCAATCCTTTGAGTCTTTCAAAAGAATGCATTGTCCACTGCTGCATTGTGTATCTGTCCTGTCTAGTCATGCTGCCAAGTCATTTTTGTTGTGTCGCCTAATGTTCAAAGGGGATCTGAAGAAGTTTTACCTCTGCAGTCTACACAGTCTTTGTGTTAGTATCTTTGGGTCAGTCATATGGTTACTATGTTCACATCATTCCATAACTATGTTTTGAGTTTCGTGTTGTCGATGTGGGACTCATCATGGCCCTCCTTTGACGAGACTATTCCCGTCGACATTAGCTCATCATCCGGGAAATAGTATTAGAAACAATATTTAGTACCTTGAGATTTGTATGCCTTAATGACAGATTCTCTCGCTCTTGACATAGGTTCACATCATTGACCTTTTGATCGATAGAATCGACTGGGTGTTCGACATCAAGACATCTATTCACACTCAGTAGATTGTACTCGGGTACCTTGGGAATCATTGACATTAATGGTGATCTCCCTCGCACTTGTTAATGGTTCACATCATTGGCCAGTAATCAAGTGGTTTCTACCATGTTCGGCTTCAGATCATTGTAATCACATGGATAGAATCGTACTTTGTGGAAGACGAGACGAATACCCTGGGCATTTTTTTTAAAGCGCTCATTGCTTTTTCCCCAGGGTGCGATGGAGTTTTGTATATCTAGCATGGATCCACATTTGTATGGTCGTGGCTATGCTCAAATTTGCATCTGTATGACATAGATCTACGTTGTATGTCTGGTAGCTATGTCCAAGTTTGAGTCCTCTATCACATGGATCTACGTTGTATTCTAGTAGCCATGCTTGTTTATTCCACTCATGGATCTGCCTTGTATTGGTCTGCAGCTATGAGTTTGTTTACTTGTGTCTATGAGTCAACATACTGATGTACTACAGATGCCTACTTGACTGCATACTCCAATCGAGCCGACATTTTCATCCCCTGGCGACGACTTGTTCTCAAAGCTCTCGTTTATCGTATCACTCTAAGACTCATGCTTTGGGGGGCATTCAATTATACCAAAATCATGTCACCATCATGTGATAAGACATTTGACATACCTACTTGCCCTGAATCCTAGCTTCTGGAGTGGAAACTAAATGGTTTTTCATCAATCTGTCATACAAATTCCCAGCACTGCGCATGCCCCTTTATCCAGGAGTAGTACCCCTACTCGCACCGCCTTTCATCGGTTGTCCACAAGTGGTGCCACCACCCATTACCCTTGGTCCATAAGAGGTTATTACCAGAACTGCTCTGTCATAGAAGGAGAAGCGCAGTACCCTAGGTAAAAAGAAAAAAATAGAAGTTTCTCGAGGCTTCTAGATGATAAGCCTTGTGTACTTCCTTATCCCTACTATTGTGGGTTGGTTGAGCTCGATATCCATCATCCTAGGATCTTAGAGGCCACCTCACCCACTAATTTCTCAACCATCTCTATCCATTAAAGCCCTATAAATATGAGCTCATAGCCATGGTTGAGGACAGAACATTGAAGGTATTGTTATGCTGTTTGATTGATTCTTGGCCCAAGATCATTTGGAGAGAGCATAGAGAGCTAGAGTCAGAGCTTTTGGGGATGAAGAGCTGGTTTCATGGAGATGCATGTCAACACTAAGGCTTGGTTGTAAACTTCTTCATATTTCTAATGAAGTTGATTTATGTCCCACATATGATGTTGTTGTTGTGATTTCGCATATATATGTTGCTAGATTCCTTAGTCACTAGCACAGATTAGTAGATCATATTCTCGTTGTTTTGATTCATTTTGTGTTGAGATTTTTTGCAGGTACACAGGTGAATTGTCAAAGCCTTGTATTCTAGATATATACAGCGTCTAGGGAGAGTCTTCAACCTCTATCCTCTATTTGTTCTGGATCTGAACCATTCAGATTGGTGGAACACCTTGCTGTCGGCGGGAGGTGAAATTTTCCAGCTAACATCCTCTTACGTATATTCTTCCAATCTTTCCATACCTGTCATTAACTCAAAAACAAATTTCTCTGGGTATATCATTCAAATAAAACAACATAAACATAATGATTTAAATTTACTGTTCCATATAAGCAAGTTGAGCTTCATCAAGGCCTAGTGTTTGAACCTTGTACTCTAATACCACATGTAATGACCGAAAATTTTGTAAAATTTTAAAATTTTTAAAGTGACATAAAATGTCTTAAATTGCAGTTTAGTAACTGCTAGTGGTTAGCGGAAAATGAAACAGTTAAACAAAATTTAGGGGTTAGTTTCAAATAACAAAAAAACTAATGCAACTTTAATTTTCAAAAGTGATAGAAAGAGGACTTGCATTTAGTTGAACTGCTAGCTATACTGATGATTTACTTTTGTCTAGTAGGTGAGAAACCTTGTTTGAAATCGGGGTTTACTTAGCGTTCTCCTAACTCAAATGGACTGCTGGTTCTTATAGGTTCAGCAGGTAAGCGTATGATCATGTACGTGTTTATTTTAAATTATGTTGAGATAGTACTTCTCTAGCATGTTAAGATGCTAGTATATAAATCGATTATTAAGCTACAAGTCTCCGAAGAGGTAAAGTAAATTTCCTTTCATTGTTTTGATTCTATGCCAATATTTATATCTAAAGCCATAATGACCTTCTATCCTTAACATAATCAATGCTATTTAAAAGAATGAGTCCTTCCAAAGGTCCTCCTGTCGTAAGATGATTGTCTTTTATACATTATAGTACATGGTTATTTATAGCTTCCCGCAATGAGCATAAAGCTTATGGTCTTACTATATAATTATTTCGACTGTTTTGTGATCTTACTGCTATTTTTACTTTTAATATTCAAGTGTACTTTTCTTTAAATATGAACATATTCTTCTGTTTTTCGTTGGTAAAGTTTACAATGAGTGATTAGCTTCTTACGAGAAACTCCTTCAAAAAGGTTAGTCCTCAGTCTTCTTAAAGATTCCCTCATCTAACAGTATCAAGTTTTTATGTGGAGAAGTTTAAGGCTTTTCGAGTTTATAAAATAAATCATAAATAACATCATATGTATACTCTATTTTTTCTTTACTAGCTCTAGCACAACACCAAACTTGTTTGATTTGTTGCAAGTATGAATACCTTCTTGAACAGCTAGTAGACAAGCTGTATTCATACTTTTTAGATTATAACCATGATACAATTGTTATTGCATTAATATAATACTATGTTGATTTATAATTTATCAATAATAGGCTATAACAAATATACTAACTTGTAACCTAAGGTAGTTTTACTACCTATCAACTACTATAATGTAGTCGAATCTAATGGCAACAAACCTTATAAGTTTTGAATCCATCACTATACTAGTTTCCATGATATAATATTATTGATGGCATGATTTTCATTATTGGCAATCATATGAACTAGTATAATATAGTCGATATCATGATTTTTATTATTGGCAATAAGTTTTAAAAAAAATCTAATGTGCAGCGCTGAAATTAGAATTTGACCCACACTTGTGGAGATTTTTGGAAGGGCACGTGGACAAGGCCTCCTCCATACGTTGGTTAACTTAAAATGTTGTAACCATACTCCTTTGTATTTTGGTCTGAGGGTTTTTTCTCCTATAAGCTGCATTGTGAGTCTTTGAGGCCATGAGAGGCCTGTAACTTTCTTATTCGTTGGCACCGTAGTTTGTGTTTCGATTTGTCTTGTGAGTAAGGAAAACACTGTGTGAGTGGTTGAAGGATTCTTCAAGTGGCTCTTACCCATATGACTGTTTGTTCCTTGCTTTGGCATTGTGAAACTTGAGACTATCTCTTTCCTATCTCTGTCACAGAGTTGGGTGGTCGTTTCTTCTCGGCTCCGATTCTTCTTGTTCACAGGTATACATTTATCCTACTTGAATTCCTCTTATCAAATGATTTCCCAAGTTAGGGTTTTATTAAATTATGAACATAATTTAAATATTGTTTGAATTTATGTTCTTGCAGATTCCTGCTATCAGCTCCAAGCTATGAGTGGAATGCAAGCTCCTGCACCAGTTAACTTCGTGGGCTTTCAACTATAAGCCCCGGTTTCGTAGTGGGTTCTCTCTGCTTGCGGTTTGGGTTGTTGGATGAAGGTTCCAATGGTTGGATACAAGGCTTTGATTCTCTGTTGATTATGAATTTTAGTTTGTTGATTATTACCCATGTTTTATTTAAAAATCCTTGCGATACTTCGTTGGGTAACACAGGCTCTTGAAGCCGTGATGTATATGTGGTTTTTGGTTATGCAGTTTCAGCCTTATGGCTTAAGTGATGTAAATGTTGTTGTTTAATATCTATAAAGAGCCTCCTCTGAGCTCAGAGATGATAAGTAACATCTGTCTCGTGTTGCTTCAGTTTTCCTTTTTACATTTGAACTTAAAGAAATGAAGACTGTGGAACAGTCGAGTTATAGAATGAACTTGGTATTACTTTTCCTATTAGTAATGTATCTTATTTACAGTTTAATATAAAAGATTTTTGTGCATATTTGGTTTAATAGCAGGTTTGGGTTTCAACCCTTCAACTCTACAGGCTATAAACCTATCCTTAAATAAGGATTTATATATACGAATGGTTAACTATTATTGGTTTATTTTGTTCATGATTTACATATGTATTGTATTTATTAATACTCTGTATTATAATAAATTTGTAAGCATTGTTTAAGAGATATTGTTTAATTTCTAGAACTCGGATTTTTAAGAGTTAAAAAGAATTGTTGTAAAACCCTACAATTTATGAAATCCTTGTTTCTACTTATAGCATTCATGACTCTGTTTTTTTTTTAAATAGAATAAAGAATGATGAAATGACTTACAAATATAAGTTTGATACTAGCTCTGTAAAACAAGAAATCCTAAATAATTTTTACAGATTTTGCTTCTAGTTTTTAGTTGAGAGAATACTTAGGGTTTTAGTGCAGACTACTCGAAAACTATGATACTATTAACTTTCAGTAATTTTTGTAAGTTCAAAAAGGTTTAGAAGAATTATTTGGTCTTGGATTAAGACACACACTGGTCTGGAATGTCAATGTTTATAAACTGTTTTACAATTTCTTTTTCTCATGGTTTTTAGATGTTAATTTACTTACTTTACTTATGTTATCTATAAATTCTATTTATCAACATACTAATACTGAAATAATATTTATTGTTCTCTTTCATACCCATTTTCTATTTAGTTAGCTGAAGTAAATAAATGCAGACAATACATAGCACTACTATTTAGTGAAATTCATAAACAATGAAGTAAAATCTATCTACTGATTTCATTCAAAATAAAAGAATCATCTCATTTACCTAAGCAATCCAACTGTGCTAGAGTACGACCTGAGTTCAGGTGTGGAAAAACACAGCTTGCAAAATTTTAATTCTATCTGTTTCACTTTTTTACATAATCATTTCTATTTCTACTATAATCTATAATTTTACTGAATTCAACATTACTTAGTTACTTTTCATTTATAAACCCTAAAATACTAACATGTCTGTAATAGATAGACTAAGAATTATTTAACTGAAGACAATAAAAGAAAATAGAACATGTTGAGGACAAGACAACAACAACTTAAGTAGGTTGTTCCTCCCAACCAAACTCCTGGAGAGCCCTTAGACAACGCTTCCTCAGGACCCTCGAGCTTGTTCGTGGTCTTCTTGGCTAAGAACTGGATGGAGAATGCAACTGTAAGACCTTTGTCACCTGATTGGTCCAATTACCTCAGTAATCAAAATCTGTTCTCAGCAGTGTGAACCTCAGTTTAGAAGCTGCAACTAGTTCAATCTCAGCAGTTAACCCCTTAAACAAACTCCAGACTCCGCTCCATTGAATTTCTCTTGAGTAAATTCATTCACCCTAAATGATCACCTCTCTAAAATGAGCAGCCTCAGCTCTCTTCAATGGGAAATTTTATAGAGATGCCTAGGTCTTTTGTGTTAGTTTTCATTAAATGAACCACCTACTCTGATTCCACTTTTTTGGGGAATCATGACCACAAATATAGGGCAGTTGCCACCTGCAACTATTGGAAGTGGTTTGAGGATGCTGTCACTTGTCATTTTTCTCTCCACCTAGTGTCCTCCACCAATTAACCAGTAATCACTCTTTTAATAGCTTCCCTAAGGTGTTGTCTCCTCGCTTATTTATTTATAAATAAAATATTCTAAATTTACATTAAATATTCTTGACCCCACTGGGTCATCAATTTCAATTTAGCATAAAATTTAATACAATGTTCCTCAAATATTATAAAATTGTCTTTTGCAAATTGGGGCGTGTAACATTGCATGTGTTAAAGATAGACTTGTTCTGATTTCTAAATGTTTAAATTCAACTTGAGGTTACGACTAGTGACAAAACAAAACATTATTATACCTGCAACATAAGTCTGGCTGCCATATATCAATTTGTAGTAATAAAAAAACATGATATACTAGCAAAACTTTGTAATAATAGAAAAACATTTAAACTGTGTATTGTAGTGAATTATAATGAACATCATTATATGACATTGACATTAAGGATTTAATGCAAGAAACTTCATCATCAGTTGATCTAATCATCTCGGGAACTCTGGCATATTTGCAGTTGACTACTTCCACCGCCAACCGCCTCAACTGCCAACCTCCACAACCCACCGCCTCTGTCACTGCAACCACATCTTTACATATTTCATATAGCTGTTCACATATTTCATAGATGTTAATTTTTTCACCTTTAATCTATTTATGCTCGGGAGAACACGAGTTGGTTTTGAGCTTCAACTGCAACAACACCATAGATATCTCCTTCTGATCAACTTCTACCACTCAGAATGAGAGTATTACAAGTCACAGTGAGTAGCTTTACTGTTAAAAAAGAAGTAGTCATTGGCTCTTTGCACAAACATATGCCTCTTGAAATATTTTAACCAACTATGAATTATGCTTTATGAAAACAAATTTTGAAATGCAAGTTTTTTCTTTCACTAACTATGAATTGTTTTTTGAAAACAAAATTAGAAAAGAAAAGGGAATGAAATACCTCTATACGTTGAAATATGATTCTAAAGTTGGAAGGTTGAGTGCTTTCACAATGTTCTTGTGAACAACTTGCTCATTTTTCCCTCACCCAATTTACAACAAGTGACTTCATAACAACTGAACCGTCAATAAGCCACACCCGTACTGAGTATAATTTTAATACTAATTATACATTAATAAAGTAAAGGATTAATTTAGAAAATGCTTATGCAAGTAAAATTTCCTGTAACAACTTGGCAACAAATTAGAGATTCCAAAATTCATCACAGAAACTTATCCAATTCACTTGTCCCCGAAAACATAGTTCTCTGTTTCTCTTCATTTTTGTAGATGGCCAATAAATAACGAGTAGCTTGGGCGGAGCCATCGGGGAAATACAAGACTGGCCTCAACAACAGAGATAGGAGACACATGCAACTTCAATTTGCTAAGTGACAGGAAAAATAGAAGGGATACGACAACAACAAACCGTGTCCAAAGTCCCGACAAATGCTCAACCATGCTTGCAAACAAAGAATAATTAATTTGGGTACTTGTAAAGCAAGGGTAGAAACTTCTACCTCATTGATATTCCCTGCCTTTTTCTCCATGGTTGTAATATCTTATGCTGTGCACAGTATGCATCCTTTGTTTCTTGAAGATCGTCCTTGCAGTGTGGACAATGGACAATTAATCAGAGCATCTTTTTGGAAGTTCTGGTTGATTCTTGAGAATCAGATGGTTCGTGTACTCAATGGAGGAAAAGAGTTTAAAGATTCATGGTCTATGACCGATAACAGAATCGACTGAATAATGTGGTTAATTGCATACATTGCTACATGCCACTTCTCTCAATATCACTTCATGCATAAAGGGGTGGCTCTAATAGTTGTGCATACTTCTATTTACAGATACTCTGGTCCTTCAAATGCAATGTTACCTCTTTTATTGTGTACATAGCTCTGTGTCGATGTATGAAACTTACATGTTCATACCTGCCCATAATTAGATGGTGGGTGGTACTGCTATAATCTGAAGTGGCATGTTACAGCATGCACAACCATTTGAAAGCCACATACTTGGTATTTGTATCATACATAACTATATATTGGACTTTGCTCAGCCTTAGCAAGCATGTGAATTTTGGATTCCAGTCGATTGATTGTTAGTTTGTTGTAATTGAATTGAACGTTATGTCGAGTTTCACATTGGGAGATGCAAAATTCAGTTATTGCACCATATGAGGGTTTAGCGTTGTATGATACACTGTCAATTTTCTCTGCATGGGAAAGATGTGCCGCTCTTCAATGGATTGGGAAAAATACAAAATGAAAAATGGCTTTTTGGAGAGTCGAGTCATGAACAAATGTTTATGTGTAGAGCTATTTTCCTCTTAATCGACCTTTATTGGTAATGTTGTACAAATTTGACCCAGAGATATATCTTGTGCACTTAATCCTACACCGCACATGCATGGAAGATCGTTGTTAATCAACCTCCTTTCCCAGAGAACCCTATTAATTGTAAATCATCAAATGCAAGCATTTATTTCTCGAAATATACTTTTATTTTCCTTGATATAAAAAGGGACATTTATTCTATAAGTAGTGGTGTCTCTATTTCTTTTTGTGAGCATGCTTCCTATAATTATAAAATCATTAACCAGAGTTGTTCGGATTGGCGGTTGAAGTTGTGGTATCATACTCTGTCCACATTTGTTGACACCAATAATGGGTCAAACAGATTTCCCTCACTATAAAATATTATTGTTTAAATGCATAGAGAGGAATTTTAAGATAATATTTGTGTAAATTGTCTCAATTTAAGACAAAAGAAAAATTGTGTATTGTCTTAAATATTGACTTTGAGGGGGTGTCTTAAACTACTGTCTTAAATTTAAGCCAATAGTTTAAGACAATAGTTTAAGACACCTCAATATTTAAGACAATACACAAATTTTCTTTTGTCTTGAGACAATTTACACAAATATTGTCTCAAAATCCCCCTTTATGTAATAGTGATAGAATGTAAATATTTATGATAGGGCAGGGTGGAATCGAACCACCAATCTTCTGTATTTTATAATGCAGATGTTCTACCATTAAGCTAGTACCCTACAACTTTATATACAAGAAGAATAGTTGTATTTTTTTGTGTTTTTAAAACAATAAACAAAAACAAAAAACATATTTTACTTATTCATTCTTAGTTCTCATTATTCATTTATAATTATCATTGACATAGGAATTAAACTATTTCATAGAACCAAGGAATAAAACCCTAATTTAATAGTGGTCTAATGAGTTTCATACATAAAAGACATAAATAAAAACTCACGCATTGCACAACCTCTCTGATTTTGTTATTGACATTAGCGTTCTCTCTCTAGCAAAAGCATACATTTACCCATTGCAAATTCTGTCAAACTCATATTTCGATTTCAGATCTGCTGTTAGCTCTTGTCATTTACAAGTTGGTGCTCGGAAGGATTTCAGCGTGAGTGTAAGCTAGTCATAGCAGGGCGATGCATTAATGCTACATGTGAGGAGTCTCAATTGAGATGGTAGATAAGAATCCAAGACATTTTGGCAGCAATAGAGGGGACTTCAGATCAGTTGGTATTGTACACTACAGGGGTCTGGACTCTGAAGATTGAAGAACTGAGGATCAAATTGTATTTGTTCTGTTCCACAACAAAGAAAACCGAATTAAGAATCGAACTTTGGAATCCCTATTTAGAAGAATTGGTAAGAATGATTAGAACATATCCATCATGAGAGCATCAATAGACTTGTACAAGCCAAATTATCAACCTTAAACAACCAACATATGAATTTTGTGGTGAAAAAGAAAGTCAAAGTAAACCGTCCAAGTGCCTTAAGATAGAAATTCGTTGTAAAAGAGAAAGGCAAAGTAAATCATCCAAGTTCCTTAAGATAGAAGGTTTCATCCAAGTTCCTTAAGATAGAAAGTTTCAGATGTAGAGAAGAAGAGGTACTTCGTGTGAAAGAGCCCATCCCAGTGTACTACCAGTGCCAGGAGTATCCAACCCCTCAATTCATTATTTGTATACAAGTGGGAAACAAAGCTGCTTCTGCTTCTTTCTTGATTGGAGAGATGGCAATTGCATCCATCTTGGTAGTACCCAGAGACATAAGGTGCATCTATAGAGAGGTGGACATGAGGACATCATCATGGCATAAAATATTCCAGTCATATTTTATGGCATAGTTTTGCAGAATTCTTTAAAGTATATGAGATTTTATAATGTGAGTGTAATAAGGTATTTGAAGTTATGTATTAAAAATGCAATTTAGGCAATGGAGATATTCCAATCATATTTTATGGCATATTTTTGCAGAATTCTTTAAAGTATACGAGATTTTATATAATGAGTGTAATAAGGTATTTGAAGTTATGTATTAAAAATGCAATTTAGGCAATGGAAAATTGTAATTTAACGAAATATATTTAATATGCTCAAGCATAACACGTTTAGATTTGAATCTAAATATATTTAATATGCTCAAGCATTTTTCCCATTAACACAAATCATTGTTTTATGAAATAATGAAATTAAAGATATGCAACTTCCAGCGTCACAACGTTTTAGTAAACATCAGATCCATTTTTAGATGAATTGGGCTAGTAATGTAATAAGTAATAGATTTTTTTTTAAAGAAAAACAAAATATTAAAAAAATGATGAAGAGAAAAACAACAAGATCCCCTTGAAATTTCATTATTTCATTATGAGATTCTTCATCTGTGGGTAGGCATCTATGCCTCTTACTGAATGAAGCGGGTGTAAAATCGTATAGGCTGATTCAAAATAGAACCACACTACAGAAGAGATTTATCAGAACTACACCAAGAACCAATTGTTTTAGTTAGTGAGAAGTTAGAGTTGGAACGAACTTACGGGACTCGAATTGTTTATTAGTAAAAAAATCTCCATTTCAAAGAGCTGCACTAACTATTAGAAGATAGCAGGTTTGAGGACCGCCTCACCTCCACTTGCTTGTGTGCACCCGTTGGCCCTCTCTCTTTCCAAATAAACACTATATCCAGACCTAGAAATCCAAACTCTTATATAATATCAAGGATAGACTTAATTCTAATTTATGATATTTCTCTCTTACAGTCTGTTCTATGTTTGTGCAGAAAACACTAGTGAAAGTTATCAAATTATGATCTCCTGATCAGCCACTGCTTTCGAATCAAACCTTCACAGTAAAAATGCTTTGAGCTCTCATACACTGCAAATAACTTATGAGATGTAGATATATTAACAGAAGAATAAAGAAGATACTAATTTCTTTGGTTTGGCGTGAGATGTAGAGATATTAACAGAAGAAGAAAGAAGATACTCGGCCTGAAATTCGAATTGCATTGGCATACTGAATTATTTATACTCGTCATCTTCCTTGTAAATAAATAGAATTACAGAAATTTCAACCATATCTTAAACCTCTTTATTATTTATTTTTCATTTTTCTCGCTAATAAGCTGAAACCATCATTCAAAATGTTGACATTTATATAAGATTTGGTGTTTTATAAGGTTGATTAAAAAGTTGGGCTTCATTAGGGTTCTTAGATGTCAGCTATGCTTATACAACTAGGAGGTCGCATTTGATGTTGCTTTCTTCACAATAAGGAAAAACAAAATGTTCTTCTTGAAAACAGGAAAGGCAAAATACTTGGGCAGAGATAGTTTTCTATCAGGTTATCTAAATGCAAAAAGCTACTTCTAATCAAATTGATTAGGAATCCAGATATGTTGTACCCAGAAAAAACTAACAAATGTTAAGATGCAGAATTTTCCTGCTCAAGGATCCTATAGTGTTTCTTCTCACTACAAACTTCTAAGCAACAATCACATCTTTTTGCTTAAACAAAGAAGGAAAAAGGAGAAACACATGTTGAAAACTAAACTCCATGACCAGCTCATACAGGCTGTTCTACCACTGAGTTGTTACATGTCCATCGGCTGCCAGAAATATATTGGATGGAAATATCCACCAGCGCTAGGTCTCACTTTTGCCATCCATTTAATCATGTGATATATATTCTGGAAGATGACAAGACATCACAGACCCCGCAACATATTCCACATAATAATTGATTGAAAAACAATTTGCTTATGTTTCCTTACATAAAATTTTCCAACAATCAGAAATGTATTGCATTTCTTGTAAGAGCATTAAGTTGGAAATTTGCAATGCTATTTTTTTAAACAGGAACTTTCATCTTATAGAAAATATATATATACCAATATCCACTTTAAAAGTATGCATAGATCTATTTTCTGTGATGTAGTTCATTTATTGTAAAAACATTCGGTAAGAAATTTCCCATGCTACCTACATAAACAAAACACTTCGAATTCCATACGAATATTCACATTGAAAATAAGCATAAATATTTTATATTGAAAATAAAAATAATTTCAACCTAAACTTTTAAAGAATGCACTTACAAAAATCCATAAATTTCAATCTAAACAGATATAAAATCCTCTGCTTACATCAACCCTAAATTTGAAACTTCAATGAACGGTGGACAAAACACATTTTTGAAATCAGACTCATTCATACCTTCTCTGTACTTCATATGCTTGGTGTTGGCAATGCTTTTGCCATCTCCTTGGATTATCTCGATACTTTTGAACTGAGAAGGCATTATCTTGGGAAACAACGTTGCAGAATCCTGAATGGCACCCAACAATTTCTGAGCAGGAACCCTTAGATCTACCTCCATGGTCACAGCTTGCGCCATCCTTTAAGCCAAATACTTATATTCAAGAAGCAGAATAGTAACACGACATTAGTGAACAACTTTAAAAATAATTTGACCATGGTAAACTAAGTTCATAAACACTGTAAATTGTTAATCATTATACAATGTGGAGTTTAAAAAATCAAAATTAAATTTCTGGGTTTGGAACTCATAACTATTCGGTTCCAGGACATATCTTTTCCAGACAAGACAGATTTTTGCTAGACAAGTCATTTTAAACTATGACTGGAGATAGAATTTAGATGGACCTCTTAGCCATTAATGCCAAGCTCAGGTCACCGAATACACTGATTACCCATTTCACACCTCTTAGCCATTAATGCCAAGCTCAGGTCACCGAATACACTGATTACCCATTTCACAGTGACTTTCATCAATGCTTATGTCATCTCTCTCATAATCTTTTTGGTTGAGCAAAAGCTTCATGCAAAATGCAAAACCCCAAATCTTTTTGCCTCCTCAAAAATCAGTTTTAGTTTTTTATAAGAGAATAGCAACTTCATAAATAAATAAAATGAAAGTAGTTTTTAATTTAATTTTTTCTTAAAAATCTTAAAACTATCATATATTCAAGACAATATGTTAATTTTGTCAATAAAATTTGTCTTAACTGTCATAAAATATTTAAAATGTTTAGAAAGAAATATTTAAACAATATGTTAATTTCTTCTTAAAAATTTATCTTAAAAATAGTCTTAACTATCATAAAATATTTAGAAAGAAATATTTAAAACAATATGTTAATTTTGTGTTAAAATTTGTCTTAAACAACCCCATCTTACAATAGTGTTACTTCAATTAGTAAAGAAATAGACAACATAACTAAGCAACACCATCGGAATCATAAGTCCCTGGTCGCCCAACACCATCCGTGATACGATGGCCAGAGGTAAACCTAGTCATCTGCACTTCAGATAGATTTTGGGATGAAGCTCTGATACAGATGCGTTGAAATCTATACAATGAAGCCAACACAAGCTTTAAGAACTTAATAAAATCTACAAAACATATATGAACTGTCTTTAGATGTGAATAAATAAAAACGATTCATTAAATAAAAATGATTTATATCACTTAAAATAATTTTTTTTGAACTTTTCATTAGTTAAGTGATAAAGTTAATATTAAAGTATATTATTAAGTTATCTTACTTATCCTTTCAAAGCACTCTTCCAATCCCTATGAATGCGGTATCATATCATGACGTGTGTTGTCATATTATCATCCACCCGACGACCTCCTCCACGAGCATGGCGTTCATTTCCTTATGATTCGGTTTATATCACTTTTGGCGTTTTTTGTTTTTTCATTTATATTCAATTTGCATGCATGATTTCTAGCATCTTTTATATGCACCTTCTCCAACAAAGAGTAGGTTCAGTTGTTTTGATCAATTGCTACGTGAGTTTATGATTTATTTCATATAGAAAACTCAAAATATTACGCGCAACCTGTCAAACGTAGTAAAAGAAACTGTCAGATCATGGCAGCCTTATTCAGGCTACACTTGGGAAGAGAAACCATACTTTGAATATCTTACTTATTAAAGTAAAACAATACTTTGCATATCCATCGACCAACTTGTTTGTTCTGTAATGGCAATTCAGCTTACCAACTTTGGCAGGTAATGGCAATTCAGCCTACCAACTTTGGCAGGTATCAGCTGCCACGCATCACTTGCTTATTTCGTTTCCGTCATAAACATCATTCGCTTAAAAAACCCATCCATGAGTTTTTAGGTGTGGACCTCCCTTGCGCTGCAAACTGGCGTGTTCAACCGCTCATTGTGGTGCAATTAACCTCTTGTTGCGATGCGAACTAATGAGTTTTGGTGGCTGGTTGTAGTGCATACTGGTGATTTTTGGATGCTCTACACTAGTGTGATTACATATGAATCAAATTACTGACCTCTTTTTTGTAAGACAAGTGCTCTTCCATTGAAATATCACCTTTAAATAGAATCCTAAATAATAAATTAGTGAGAATATTGATTGAAAATAAACTTACACTAACTCCTTTCATCAAGGTCTTTGAAGCTTCGCTTTGTAGAGTAGATCGTTGCCAAAAAGAAACCCGAACATTAGTGTAAATAGAACAAGGCTATAATTAAATAAAATTACTTAAATTGAAAATTCATAAAACAATACGAAACAAAGAAAAGATACATATTCCAATTCAATGGAAATTGTTCAATTTGAAGGTCCAACTATAGATAGAAGCTAAACATTCTATCTAGAATTTGTCATAGGATTTAATTTCATACTTGTTGTTTCCTACGAATTTATGACCTTTATTATTAAAATCCAGCATCCATAAATAATGCACATCTATCTACCTCTTACTTATCATTAAAAACATTAAACCATTGAATTCCTCATAGGGTAAGTTTAAAATTTCCACTAGCTCTCTTTCCAAGGGAAGAATATTCCGAGATGATAATCATGTGAGTTGACAAAGTAAGAAAAGAAACAAAAACATACATATAAGAAAAAATTCAACTCAGAGAAAAAAAAATCAAGAATGGAAATAAAAAGATTTAGGTTAGGGATTCAATTGATTAAAGGCACCTAAAAAACATTTAAAATTTTAAAAAATAGAGTTGGAATGTCCTCTTGATATCGACACTTGACTTGGAGGGATAATGCACTCTGATACCACATGTAAAGCTCATCTGCATCAACACTTCCTTCTTTCATGATGTGGAAGCCTCAAGCTAACTATTCAAATAACACCTCTTTTGTGGCCTTCTTGGAGGGTCATGAGCACTAGCCGCTTAAACACTTTTGATTTGAAAGTAATTTTCTTGCCTTTTTGTATTGGGATGAAGTATCAACCTCATATGAGAGGAGAGGAATCTATGCTGGATTTGGTTATAGTCGTTTCAATTGAATTTTTAGGATTATGAGCTCAATGCCAATATACACTAGCTAGTATGTCATTTTGTACTAGAGAATAACATACGAGGTTACCTTGCATTGCAAGTTTGGGGTCAATAGATTCCCTTTTTAATCTATATTCTCTATGTTTGTGTTTTGTAAATATCTATGTTGGTTGATTTTGTATCTCATTTTTACAATTGTTATTCTCTCTATATGTAGTAATTTTAATAACCATGAATGAGAAAAAGTTGATGAATTTGCTAGTACCGTAAAAATCCTTATGCTCTTCATAATAATAATAATATTCTATTTTTAAGGTCACAACCAATCCAAACACCAATTAGGTGTATGAGACCCCCTTTGTTTGTGGGACAAGGTACCCCCTTTGCGTACCAATGTAACTGCTAAAGTCTATAGAAGTAGGCATACCCTACCTCGCATTTGGATATGAACCAATGACCTCCTAGGAGAAAACACATGTTCTTAACAGTTAGGCCGATTCAAGTTGTTCCTAGAAGAAACACACGTATTTCCTATAAAATTTTCCCTCTTTCCCTTGTATTAAAGTTGGAACCTCAAGAAACATCCCATGGAAAAGACCTCTACCAAAACCAAAAATCTCACTCATCATAATGAATTTTTTAAAATAAGTTTTTTATTTTTTATTTTTTATAAAATAAGGTAATTTTTGTGAATTGCATTTGCAGGCATCAATCGTGGTCTCTATAAAGAACTTCACATAGCCAACAATTGTGGATAAGAATATAAAAACTAATGGTAAATCAAAATTTATTATAGCATTGATAAGAGTTGAGACATCTCCCCTTCAATAATCCTCGTATCAAAGGATTGGGATACATTAAAAAGAAACGAAATTGTTTCTGGTTAAATCTTTACTCTGTATAGCAGGGTATACTTTTCCCTATGCCACATATAAATCAACGAGTCCCTTTGAATGAGTGACTATGTAGTGTGCATAGAGATTAGATCCAAAAAAGTTAGTACAGACGGAAACCATGGTCCATAACAAAGTTCATGTTGAAATAGAGGGATTTGATTTCTCATTTTCCTTTTTTTGTTGTTATTTTTCTTGTTAAACTCAAGCCTTTGGGCATACATTTTTTAATCTGACCATCAAAGATATCACAGCGCTTGTATACCAACTACTTGACAATTTGTATGAAAGAAAATAAAATTGTGTTTCTATTTGACAGACCACAAAAAGAACTATCATACAAATAATGTTTCATAGAACTATCATAAAAATAATGCTTCATATAGAACCAATTTAATCCAAATAAATTCATACATAGCCATGCTTCAAGCTTCTTATAATTGACACAAATATTACAAGCTTTTGTTTCCATTTCTAGAAAAACTTCCATTTAAGCCAAAAGTATGCAGTTTTATTCTTAGTTATAAATGTTGAAGCCATAACTATTACCCATTTCACATCCAAGTGGATCGTATCTATGAAGGAGTCACCAAGCATGCATTCTAGATAGGCACCCTATCAATATCTATAATACCATATGCATTCAATTGTTGAATATTAGAGCAAAGCTTATAATATGCATGAATGCTTGCATATTGTTCTTTTGGTAGGTCTTCCATAATATGATCCTGGACCTATATATGTTTATAATTAATTGAAATGAGAGACCAATGTTTATGAGATTTTTGTAATCAACGATTCCAAATGATCATGACCATAACCATGCATAAAACATTATTAATACACCTGTAGGATCATTAGCATAAGAGGAAGGAAAGCACTATCAAGTGATAAATACATACACAAAACATGGTTGGTTATCTTACCCAAGATATGGGTACTAAAATATTTGTCTGTGTGTGTAGGAGGAGAATTACATGAACTTGTTTTCTCTATAAAATAGGTCCAAAATAAATCCTTGTTTTCTCTTAACAAACCATTCCAAATTGCAATCATTAAATTAACAATCTCAAATTGAAACATAAATATAGTATAACAACAATACCTAAGAACTGTAAGTTAGCACGATAATGCAAAGAAATTGGAGTGAATTATGGGAAACAGTAGAGAAGTGAAACCTGGAATGGTAAGAAGAGGGTGGATGTTGGAATGCTTGTCTAGGTTATCAACACGGGGTATAATTTTCCCTACGACCCATTGAATTCAACGAGTCACCTAAAATGAGTGACTGTGCATAGATATTGGAGCCAACGAGGTTAGTATAGAGGGAAGCCATAACAAAGTTCGCACTGAAATAGAGGGATTTGATTTCCCATTTCCATTCTTAAAAATTATTTTTCTTCTTAAACTCAAGCCTCTTGGGTGAAATTTTTTAATTTGACCATCAAAGACAACATGATGCTTGTATACCCACTATTTGAAAATTTGTTTGAAATGAAATGATGTAACATCCATAAATTTCATAAAAAATAAAAAAATAATTATTTACTATATGTAACTTTATAAATTCCTAGGTTGATAAATTTATGAGATGTTATACTTCACCCTTTTCCTGTTGTGATAACAACAACCAAAGGCTTTAGTTGGACTGAAAAACTCATAAGTCTATGTTTAGTATTTCCATCAGCATGTCTCTTTTTACGACATTATGTCGATACATTGTCATGTATTCCAGTTGATATTATCTTGTTGCTAATACTACTTTTGAAACTCTGTTGGTTGCAAAATCATAAATATTTTTTTTGTTTTCTAGTTTCTTTGGTCCTACGTATGAGCTAGGAAAGAAAAATGCCACAAGTCTTACTTAGCCTTTAAGGCTACGGCATGAGCCTTCAGTTTTCTTGTGCAGGTGGAAAAGTATCTAGGCTTTAAACCTATTAGCCAAAGAATTGAATGAGTCCTAAGAAAAAGGACTAAGGGGACAAGGGATTGACATTATACCATACTAAAGGAACAAAATTTGCAAGAATACTATGCGACCAAGGTTAATCTAGGTTGATAATATGTAGTTCAACCCTTAACTGAACACTAGTTTGAGTTTAAACTTTATTAAAGAAATATTACATTGGATAACCTTGGCCCATGCGCTATAAAGTTTGGTAAGATTTAATGGCCATTGGATGTTCACGTGGTTATGTAAATGATCCAGCTATTCACCACTCCAAGCATCTATTTGTAAACCCCAAGGGTTTTAACACACCTTGTGATTTGTGTTGATATTTTAGATGGATTTTTGTTTAGGGTTCAATTGCTCTTCCAGTCCAGTGTCTGTTGAATTGGTTAGCACCTCTGTGTGACAACGATGGTGGAGAAGCCGAGTTATTCGGCCCTCGACACCCTTCCTTCTTGCTTACTTACTTGATGTCTTCGCTGTGTGGAATTGGTTACCTTTTCCTTGGCAGAGATAGGTACTTTCTTCCTTTGTTTTTGTAATGGTCAAAGTTTTTATGCCATAATTCGATCTTTATACACATAATCTTTAACACCTGATTTGTGTATGTGCAGGGGGGAATCCAAGACAGTTCACTGCAATGAATTGGTCAAACCAAGTGCCGAAGGGGCTCGTGGTCCGGTAAGACTTAGACCTTTCCTTTCACGGCTTTATGGTTTTACTTGTTTTCATATGGCATAGTCTAGATGCCCATCTCAGTGTTGAATTTTGGTGGAAGTGATGAGTCCCTTTGGTAGCCATAAGGCGTTTCTTAACTTGGACTGTAATGGGAATCCTTTAATACAAGGTTAATGTTTTTCTTTTCAAAAGCAGGATTAGTCTTTCGAATCTCTCTACAGGAATGTAAATTGGTTAAACCCTAGGAGGTCTTTTGAGTTGTATAAACTCAGTTGTAATTTGATTTTACTGTTTTTTTGTTTATAAATCTATATGTGGCTTGAAGCCTTTATAAAACTATAATGTGGCCATGAGGTCTATGCATTGTCATGTTTAGTTTTGGAAAAGGGTCGTGAGGAAATTGTCAAAGATATTTACTACTACTTATTTCAACCATTGGTTTTAAAAGGTTGTTATAAAGATCCATGAGGGTTTTACATTTTCATTATGGTATTTTCGATTTTACAGTTTTGTCATTTTTGTAACACTGTAATGTGGTTGTGAGTCCTTTCTCCTGGTGCATTTGTTTTTGGAAAGGGCCATAGAGCCACTATCACTAAACTATTATCGTTTATCTTTTTATGAATGTTAGAATATAATCCGTCAAGATTATTGTAAATAAATAAATAAATAGGAAGCTGAACAGTTACATAGGAAGGTGAAAAGGCTGGTTCTCAACCGCCACATGAAATGTATAAATGTACATGCTTAGCCATGAATAGAATTACGAATCAAGAGTTATACCTAACAAGTGGTATCAGAGCGTGGCTATTTGCCTGCCATAACTCCTGGCTGCATTGCATGCCTACCATTCTGCCTGTGTTATCAGAGTGCTGCCATTCTGCTTGCTCGTCCATTATCATTCTGTCTGCCAGTCGCATTCATTGTGTGCGTTTCTCCTCCAGTCTCTCCTGCCTACATGCGTTACTCCTCCTCCACGTGAAACCCTAATTTATGAATTGAGAATCGTAAACTGTGTTTTCTGAGCTGATAAGAGTTTAAGTCTGTGGTGGATTGTATATTTACGATAAGCTATTTCCCTCGGCACAAAGCTTCAGATTTTGCCTGCTCAAAACTACCTTTGAACATCAATTCGAAAGGTGGGGAAATTTCGATCCCATCGTCATCTTCAAGAAACTCCAAGAAGAATTACTTTGACAAGACGAGGGTCCCGATTGCTGATCTTTAGATTGTATATATTCATTATCATCAGATTGAGCATAGAATAGCTGCACAGCTTCGTCTAGGTTCCAGCTGGTTGCCTCTAAAAACTGCCGCGCCATGGCTCTGGATTCCCCCACTATTTCAACAAAAGAACCAATCTTTTCTTGAATAAATCCCGAATAGTTGCATTTGCTGTCCTGACTGCTTATCTATGATTATCACCGTCGCCTTTATGACCGGCGTAACTGTACCCAGCTGCGGAGTCACTCTCGAAGTGCACAAGTTTTAGTTGCGTTTCGAAATAAAGTGAGTCATGACTATGTGAAGCATAAATACCATTGCAATCTTCCATGAACCCTAGCTCATGCGACCTGTGTGGAGAAGGCTACTTCTCCAGCGAGTTCCTGGCCTCAAGGTCGGCCCAACTCAAGAGCTCTGTTACTAGCAATGAGCTGGATGCGTGGAGGAGATTGAAGACTGCTGTGTGGAGAGAATGATGGAGAATTGGAGACTGCGTGGAGAGACTGAGAGCCTGAGAATCGTGGAGCTACGACCTGCTACACCAGCGTGGAGCTGTGACCAGCATGGAGGTTACTATCAGTGAAGACTGCGTTGATATGGTGTGCATATATGCGTTGATATTGTGACTGATACTTGCTGCTTGATGGTATCAGTTCGTCAACTAGATGATGGGTGATAGTTGAAACACGTACAGCCTTGGTGAGAAACATCTATATATATATGAACGGAGAGTGATGTTCCATTAGTGTTGAAGACCATTGGAATTGTGGCCCAGTGCATTGTGCTATGTCCTCGTGAATATATGGACTGCTCATTGTTGGGTTTAATTTTTTGAGAGTTTTTGAGTGGACTGGTAATGTTCATATATTGTCCACGTCTCCTCTATAGTGAGTGGACTGGTGATGATACATGTTGCTGGCGTTTTGAGCTGTTTGAACCATTGCTGTGACTGAAGTTGAAGAGCTTCCTGCGTTGGAGGAATAAATACCTATCAGTGGTATTTTAAAGACTGCGTGGTGAAGTAAAGGCTGCCTTCTACCTGAAGGCTACGTTGGAGGAATAATTGGTTCTTTCTGGTTTTATCTTATTGATTGATATATATCATATTTGAAGACTGATTACTGCGCTGGAGAAATATGTATGCTGCCTATGATTGTATATGCTGCGGCCTATGATTGTATAGACTGATATACATATTGCGTTGTGATATATGAGACCATTGAGAGACTGATATATGCTGAGCGTGGAGGTAAAATGTTTTTGTTCATTAAAATACAAAAACCTTAATTTTTTCCCTAATCTTTTGCATTGAAGAGTGATAGATACAGTAGAATACTGTTGGTGTTTGTTGTAAATTACTTCCATTTTCCTGAATCTGTGATACTGTCATTGTATCACTTTAAAACCTGAAGTTGAGATTGTAAATCACTTTGGCAGAGACTGTAGACCTGCAAGGTTATTGTTTCTCTCATTCTCTTTCTCATATTAAGTTCATTATTGTAAATTACACTAACAATTGTAAAAGATGCAATCTTTGTCATCAATAGTTGGTGCCACTCTCTCTGGCAAAGAGAGAGGCAGAGGAAGAAGAAATTTCAGAGGCAGAGGGGGCAGAAACAAAAGATCAGATCTGCAGTGCAAGCGTTGTGGAAAGACTGGGCACACATCAGATCAATGTTGGGCTTCATGGGACTCCATCAAAGACAAACATAACCAGAAGAAAGATGACCAAGATGCTGGTAAATTTTTTGATTCTTGTATTGTTGCACATTGTAATCTTGGATTTAATGAAATGACTTCTCTTTCATCTTACAAAAATTGTTGGCTGCTTGATACTGGTGCAACATCACACATGACATTTAGAAAAGACTGTTTTGAAGAACTGAATGAAACAATAGATTGCATAGTTTACATTGCAGATAATTCAAGTATTAAACCAAAGGGAATGGGCACCATTCAACTGAAGATGCATGGATTCCCTGATTTCTTGTTGAAGAACGTTCTCTATCTTCTAGAGTTGCAGAGAAGCTTGCTGTCCTTGGTGGAGATTCGACAGCAAGGCCATTCCATCCACATGTTTGATGGAATCGTTGAAATAAGAAAGTCCTCTGACAACCAAGTCATCATGACTGGATACGAAGATGGAAAGCTGCTTAAGCTCAAGGGTTCATCCGCAATATTTCAGAACCATGCCTACCTCTCTCAGCATGGAGAAGGTAATATGTCATCTAGTTCATTGTGGCATGCAAGATTTGGTCATCTAAATTATAACAGTCTTCACTTGTTGAAAAAGAATGGTGTATTTGGTTTTCCCACCATTCCCAAAGAGAAGAATAAATGTGATGCATGTATATTAGGGAAACATAGTAAGCTGCCATTCCATGAATCTAATTTCAGAGCAAGTAGGAAATTAGAGTTAGTGCATTCTGATTTGTGTGGCCCAATGCCAACTCCTTCAGCAAATGGGAATAAATATTTTATGACATTTGTTGATGACTACTCACGAATGTGCTGGATTTACTGTTTAAAGACAAAGTCAGAAGCATTTCAAACATTCAAAGACTTTCATGCATTGATTGAAAAACAAGCACAATCAAAAATTGGTACACTTCGTACTGATAATGGAAAAGAATACACTTCAAATGATTTTGAAAATTATCTTCGCCAATA
>LPNX010015493.1:0-64470 GCA_001517045.1 Pseudotsuga menziesii | reverse complement strand
TAAATAAATAGGAAGCTGAACAGTTACATAGGAAGGTGAAAAGGCTGGTTCTCAACCGCCACATGAAATGTATAAATGTACATGCTTAGCCATGAATAGAATTACAAATCAGGAGTTATACCTAACAATGAAAATGGTTTTGAAAGTAGCATGTGGGGCTTTTATATTTGCAGTCGAGAATACTATTTGAATTTACAGTGTCATTTTAATGTGATAGTTAGCAGGCCATGGAACCTTGGTTAAAATTATAACGGATATGTTAAAGGTTCCTAGGTCATGAAGCCTCTATTTTGATTTTTGTTTTAAGTATATATTTTAGGCATGCTTGGTTTTACCATTTTGCGGTTTGTTAAAACTAAAAGATGGTCGTGAGGCCTTTATCTTGTCACAAACGTTGAAGACATGCTGTAGGGCCACTGCTAAAATATTTAAGTTCTTCTTAGTGGATAACACAAGTTCTAAAACAAATAAATTAAGCCCTAAGGCTGTTTGTAATTTTCTTATGTAAGTAATTATATTGCAAATGAAAATACCAATTCATCTTACCGCCTATAACCGAAGCTTCATCCTGTCGATAATATCGATTTGGTATTTCAACATTTATGAATTTACAAGAGACTGGGACATGTCGCCCTTATAAATAACTTCTGTAGAACCTAGCTCAGTTATTAATTTTAATTTTAAGTTTTCTATTCCTAACTGTATCTAGGGTTTGATTAAGGGGCCAGAACATCGGCCCTAAAGACTTATGCAATAAACTGTGTAGGGTTTTGGACCTGAACAATGTGATTTACTTAGAGGTTCTAAAATTGAAGTTATTATGTTTATTTACGTAAGACTTCATCATGTGCATAATCATGCATACTACATAATAGGTTCAAACCCTTGTTATGCTNTATATATATATCTGTGTGTGTGTGTGTGTGTGTGCGTACTTATAAATATATTTTATTTTTAAACCTAGACTAACAAAGGAAATACCACTAATGCTGACATTATAGTAGATTGAAATAACTAAGGTAGAATTACTTTAATAAATATACAAAGAGGAAAGAAAAACAAAAGAAGTGCTTTAATGAAACACCAGATCAGTAAATTTAACTTTGATGTGAACAAAATTGTAGTTTTTAAAACAACTTTTAGATATGGAGTTCATAACATATCCAATCATCCTACTTTCAGCTACTGAACATACTTCCAAATAAAAGTATAGACTTAGATTTAAATAACAGTTAGTACCTAGATAATGTGCAGAAGGGGTCAAACACCCAAAGTAGATTGTTCCACCCAACCTTCTCCTAAAGCAGCCAAGCTTACTTACTAAGGACCCTCGAGCATGTTCATTGAACCACTAGGACAAAGATCACTTGATACTATCCCATGCAACAACTTGCTACCACTTAGCACACAGTAGCAAACTTAGTTCAACAATTTTCACTTTAGTTATCCCCTCATCAAATTCCTTGAGCGTCTAACTTTTCAGTTTGCAACAATCACAAGGTAGATTCACTTGAAACCGAATGAGTAGTGAGACTTTTTCTCAATTTGATGGCATTTATAATATTTCCTAGGTTTTTTGGGTCAGTTTTGGAATTAAGTGAGCCACCAGCTCATTTCCCCCTCTCAGGGAACATGACCACAATTTTAGGGACTATGCTTCCTGCAACAGTTAGAAAGTGAAATGCTAGTGCTGTCACTTGTCAACCAAGCTTCTATAGCTGATCATTCCTCCTAGTGGGTCAGTGAACACTCATTCGACAGTCTCCCTTGGATAGGTATCTCTTCTAATTAATTATTAAAATAAATAATTCTTCAATTACAATCATCCTTGACCAACTTGGTCATAAAACTTTATAATAAATTTAACCTATTTTTTTCTAAAATAAATAAGAAATATTTACTTTTTCAGTTCCAGGGGTGTTACAAACACCCCCCCTTAAGTTCAGCATCGTCCTCGATGTTGCTTAAGTTTATTCTAAGTCTTCCTAGAACAGAGTTGGATATGCCACCTGCATATCCCTCTCCAATTACCAGGTTGCTTTATTGAGACTAAGGTGTTTCCGTTGCACCTTTACTTGTCCAATAATGCGATTCCAGAGAAAAATTTCTCTCTTGTCGAAAATACAGTTCAGTTCCACTTGAAAATATCCTTCAGGTTCTACCTGAATCACATTCCAATTGATCACATGAGTAGCATCGTGTACATACTTTTTCAGTATAGAAATATGAAAGACATTATGTATTCTAAGATTAGGTGGCAAAGCTAACTGATATGCTACTGGCCCCACTCTTGCTAATATTTTGAATGGTCCACAATACTTGGGTGCTAATTTAGCACAACTCCCTAGTTCAAAGGAGCTATTTCTGGGTTTTACCTTAACAAATACATGCTCACCTACTCGGAATTATTTCGGAGTTCTTTTAAGGTCGGAATGAAACTTTTGTCTGTCCTTAGCAGTTTTCAAATTGCTTTATACATTTTTCATTGTTAGTTCCAGTTCTTTTAACAAGTCAGGTCCTAACATTAATCTATCAACTAGATTACTCCAGGTAATATGAGTGTTACACTTTCTACCATCCATTTGCGGATGATAAATGGTACTGAAATTTAATTTAGTATCTAGTCCTTTAAATAAAGATTTCCAAAAATTACCAGTAAACTTATGATCTCTGTTAGAAATTATTACCTTTGGAATTCCATGTAAACAAAAAATTTCTTTCATAAAGATGTTAACAATGTTGGCAGCTTTATGAGTTGTTTTAACATGTATGAAGTGTGTTTCCTTACTTATTTTATCCACAACTACCTGGTTATTGAATCATTTTGTTTCTGATTTTTAGGCAAACCCCTTATAAAATCAAGACTGATGACCTCCCATTTCCTATTTGGAATTGGTAATGGTTGTAAAAGTCTTGTTGGGTGTTGATGTTCAGCTTTAACTTGCTGTATTGTATACACCTAATTGAAAATTTAGCAACTTCATTTTTCATATTAATCCCCAAATATTATTTTCTCAACATTGTTGTCATATTTTAATACCCTGGATGTCCGGAATAAGGAATTTTGTGTACTTCATTTAAAATCAACATTTTAACTTCTGGTATGTTAGGCACATAAAGTCTAATTTTATACAACATTAAGCCCTTTTCATTTAAACTGTAGTCTGTATTTATATTTTCAGATACATCCCGAATTACTTTTTCTTTTAAACTTTTGTATTCTGTGTCCAGTGTTATTCTTCTTCCAATTTATCTTCTAATTCGGTTTTATAACTGTTAATGGCAACTATAAGACTTGTTATTGCATTTATGCTTAAGGCATCAAAAGGACCACTGATAGGCTACCTGTTCGATCCTGGATAGTATTTCAAAAGGACCACAATAATGAGGTGTTAGTTTGGCACAACTACCCAACCTTAGAGAACTCTTTTTGGGTCTCACCTTAATGAAAACATGTTCACCTACCTAGAACTCCTTTGGATTTCGTTTAAGGTCTGCTTGAATTTTTTGTCGATCTTGCGCAATTTTCAAATTACCTTGTACCTGCTTTACAATTACTTCCATTTCTTTCAATAATTCGGGTCCTAATACTAACTTGTCCACCGGATTACTCCAAGAGATGGGAGTGTTACATTTCCTTCTATACAGAATTTTGAAAGGACTATATCTAGTTGAAGCTTGATAATTATTATTGTAAACAAATTCTACAAGGTGTAAATAATCTTCCCATTTCCCTGGCTGCTCCTTTACACACATTCTTAGTAGATATTCCAGTACCTGATTTACTTTTTCAGTCTGTCCATCAGTTTGAGGATGGAAGGAGGTACTAAAATTTAACGTGGTATTTAATCCTTTAAACAAAGATCTCCGAAAGTTACTTGTAAATTTAGGGTCTCGGTCTAAAATTATAATTTTCAGTATTCCATGCAGTCGAAAAATTTGTTTTAAGAAAATATCAGCTATATTTGCATCTTTATAAGTGGTTTTTATAGGTACAAAATGGGCTGCTTTACTCAATTTGTCAACCACTACCATTATGGAGTCATTTAAGTTCTGATTTTTAGGCAGTCCAGTAACAAAATGAATGCTAATTATCTCCCATTTCCAGCTAGGGATGGGCAAAGGCTGAAGTAGCCCAGCTAAATGCTGATGTTTAGTTTTTACTTGTTGACATTCAAAGCATCTAGCAATATATTCTGTCAGTTCAGTCTTCATGTTTGGTTAGAAATACTCTTTTCTTAGCATGGTTATAGTTTTATGATTAACCGGATGCCCTGAATAAGGAGTTTTATGGATTTCGTCTAAAATTAATAACTTAATCTTAGGTACATTAGGTACATATATTCTATCTTTATACAGTAATAATTCTTTTTCATTTAAGCTGTACCCTGTACTTAAACTTTCTATGAAATTTTCTTTTGCTTTTGCTTGTAAATTTAGATAATTTTCATCTTGTTCTATTCCCACTTTAATCCGTTCTTCCAAATCTATTGTATAAGTGCTAATAGCTGATGTAAAATTCAACTTTGCATTTCTACTTAATGCATCAGCAACTTTTTTTTATTTCCCTTTGATGTGTTGAATTTCAAAATCATATTCACTTAGAAAAGCTAGCCACCTAACTTGCCTAGCATTCAGGTTAGGTTGATCTAACAGATATTTTAATCCCTTATTATCCGTCATTAAGATAAATTTTCTCCCAATTAGATGATGACGCCACATCTTTAAAGCATGTATGACAACAGCTAATTCCAAGTCATAGGTTGCAAAATTCTTTTCATGAATCTTCAATTTCCTAGACTCATAAGCAATGGCATGTCCTTCCTGAGTTAATACTCCACCTAAACCATCATTGTAGGTGTCAGTACATACTATAAAATCTTTATTTGGATCAACAATTCTTAAAATTAATGCACTAGTTAATAAGGTCTTTAACGTTTTAAAACTATCTTCGCACTTCTGATTCCAATCAAATTTCTTCCCCTTTTTCTGCAAAGAGATTATCGGACTTGCGATTCTCGAAAACCCTTCAACGAACCTCCGGTAATAACCGGTAATCCCCATGAATGATCGGACATCGATTACGTCTTTTGGAACTGGCCAATATTCGATTTCCTTTATCTTTTCGGGATCCACTGAGATTCCTTCTTTAGTCACCACATGACCTAAGTACTGGATTTTATCTTTAAAGAAGTCGCATTTACTAAATTTTCCAAAGAGTTGATGTTCTCGTAACTCTTACAAGACAATTTTTAAATTTTCTTTATGTTCTTCTTCAGATTTCAAATATATTAATACGTCGTTGATAAATACGACCACCAATTTATCCAGATATTTGTGCATTACATTATTCATTAGACACATAAAAACAGCTGGAGCGTTAGTAAGCCTGAATGGCATAACGACAAATTCGTAATGTCCATATCGAGTCCTAAAAGCTGTTTTAAAGATGTCTTCATCTTTAATTCTGATTTGGTGATATCCAAACTGTAAGTCAATCTTTGAAAATACCGTGGCTCCACGTAGTTGATCAAACAGATCATCTATGCGAGGTAATGGGTATATGTTCTTGATAGTCATCTTATTTAATTGGCGATAATCTATGCATAGTCGTAGAGTTCCGTCATTTTTCTTAACAAAGATGACAGGTGCCCCCCAAGGGAGATACAGTGGGTCGAATGTAATTCTTGTCAATAATTTCTTTCAACTGTGACTTAAGTTCATTTAATTCGAGTATATTCATCCGATAAGGGACTTTTGAGCCGGGGACTGCACCAGGTACCAGCTTAATGGTAACATCTAATTCCCTCTTCGAAGGTAGTCTCGAAATTTCTTCCGGAAATACATCTGCATATTCCTTTAGAACTGGTATATCCTCCAATTTTAATTTATCTATGTTGTTTATATTTTCTTCATTGGTTACTATTACTACATAAGCCTTACAACCTTTCCTAACAGCTCTCTTAAGTTACAGAGCATAAATATTCCTTATGATTGTTTTCCTAAGGATTCCCTTTACGCTTATTGATTTTCCATCATTATTTATACAAGTAAAGGTTTTATCAAAGCAATTCAAGACCACTGTATGCTGCTCTAACCAATCCATACCTATTAATATGTCATATGAATCTAAAGGTAGTACATTGAGCTTAACAAAAGTTTCAAATTGATCCATAGTTACTGCACAATTATTTACAAAGCTAATTACCTTTCTCTTTGCACCAGTAGCTAACTGAACTAACCAAGAACTTGCAAACTTTTCAACTGGAAGTTTACACTTTTCTACAAAGTTAGGAGAAATATAGCTTAAACTAGCTCCTGGATCAATTAAAATAGATATGGGTATTTGATTTATCTTACCTTCCACTTACACCATGGAAGTTTGATAATCTGCTTGCCAATTCTCTAAAGCTGCATTGATCCTGGGCATTGTCCTCGCTAAATCACCAAAAATCATCTCCTCCTGTATTGTGTGGATATTGTTGACAGTATTTTTTTGATTGGGACAGGCATTGACATAATGCGGACCATTGCATTCCCAACACTTTATGGGTTCTTTTCATTCAAAGTTCTTTGTGTAGTTACTGTGATTGTTAGCAAACTCCTTATTCTTTTGATTGTTTTGATTGGTCTATGAATTACTCTTATTCCCCTGGAAATTCTAATTAGAAAAATTTCTGGTGTTATTATTTTTAGAATTTTTATTAGGCACAAACTTTTTCTTCTTTTGATCAAAATTATTATTCCTTTTGGCCTTCCTGTTGGCCATACTCTCCTTTTGCAATTCTATTCATAACAGAAATTTGCTTTTCTCATGGCTTCTTCTAGGGTTTTCGGATTGTCATACTCAATCCTTTCCTTTATATGATAAGGTAAACAGCTGAGAAACCGCTGTACCTTAGGTTTCTCGTCTACAATGTATGGCACATACCTAAGCAGACTTAGAAACTTACTATTCAGTTCTTTCATATTCATTGTACCTAGTTTTAACTCATAGAATTCTTTAGCCCTTTCTTCATAGTACTGTTCAGATACAAAATTATTTTTGAAGTATTTCTTGAATGTACTCCAATTTATGTTTTTCTCTCTTATACCTTTCACTCTTTTTAGGGCTTGCCACCATATATCAACTTTCCCTGTAAGATTATAAATAGCCATCCTAGCCTTTAGTTGATTAGAATAGTTATAAATATGGAAGTACTTCTTCATACCGGATAACCAGGATTCTGCTTCCTCCCCCTTTTCAGTTTCTCCATTAAATGTTGGCGGCTTCATCTTCTTAAACTCCCCAGAGATTTCCTCATAAGGTTTATATTTCATTTTCCTAGTATGACAATTATCCTTACTACTGTCAATAGTATAATGAGAGTTATGTAGATCACCATATACTTCGGAAGACGAGCTACTTTCATTTTTAATCTGTTTAGTCTTTTTATACTTATGTTGATAACCTACATCTTCAGAATCAGCTCTTTTACCCTTTCCCTCAGTATGAAATCTTTCTATTAAGATTTGATTCATCTCCTCCTGAGCTCTCAGAATCCTCTCATTTTCTTTCTTAACTGATTCCATTTCCTATTTTAATTCTTTAACTATTTGTAGTAGTTCGAAAGAATTATTGGTTATATCTTCTTGTATAGGTTCTTTTTGTAGATTATCTCATTTAGTGTAAGGAGATTCCTCTTCTGCATATTCTTCCAATCTTTCCATACCTGTCATTAACTTAGAAACAAATTTCTCTATGTATATCATTCAAAGAAAACAACATCAGCATAATGATTTAAATTTACTGTTCCATATAAGCAAGTTGAGCTTCATCAAGGCCTAGTGTTTGAACCTTGTGCTCTGATACCACATGTAATGACCCAAAATTTCGTAAAAATTTAAATTTTTTAAAGTGACATAAAATGTCTTAAAACATAGTTTACTAACTGCTAGCGATTAGCAGAAAATGAAACAGTTTAACAAAATTTAAGGATTAGTTTCAAATAATAGAAAAATTAATACAGCTTTAATTTTCATATGTGATAGAAAGAGGACTTGCATTTAGTTGCTGCTAGCTATACTGATGATTTACTTTTGTCAAGTAGGTGAGAAACCTTGTTTGAAATCGGGGCTTACTTAGCGTTCTACTAACTCAAATGGACTGTTGGTTCTTACAGGTTCAACAGGTAAGCATATGATCAAGCAGGTGTTTATTTTAAATTATGTCGAGAAAGTACTTCTCTAGCATGTCAATATGCTAGTATATAAATTGATTATTAAGCTGCAAGTCTCCGATGAGGTAAAGTAAATTTCTTTCGTTGTTTTGGATCTATGACAGCATTTATATTTACATCATAATGACCTTTTATTTTATAGATTTCCGCAGTGAGCATAGAGCTCAAGGTCTTGGCACATAATTACTTCAACTGTTTCGTGGTCTTACTACTATTTTTATGTTTAATACTCAAGTGTATTGCTCTTTATGTATGAACATATTCTTAGATTTTCGATCGTAAAGTTTACAATGAGTGGTTGGATTCTTATGAGAAACTCTTTCAATAAGGTTAGTCTTCAGTCTCCTTGAAGACTCCCTCATTTATCAGCATCAAGTTTTTATGTGGAGAAGTTTAAGGATTTTCCAGTTTATAAAATAAATCATAAATAACATTATATCTATACTCTATTTTTCCTTTACTAGTCATGAAACAATACCAAACTCATTTGATTTGTTTGCAATTATGATTATCTTCTTGGAACAGCTAGTAGACAAGCTGTGTACATAGTATTGAGTTTATAACCACGATACAATTGTTATTGCAATATTACAATACTCTGTTGATTTATAATTTATTAACATTAAGCTATAACCATCATCCTAATTTATAACCTAAGGTAGTTTTATCTACGTAACAACTACTATAATGTAGTCGAATTGATAGCAACAAACCTTATAAGTTTTGAATCCATCACTATACTAGTTTCCATGGTATAATATTGATGGCATGATTTTCATTATTGGCAATCATATGAACTATTATAATATAGTCGATAGCATGATTTTTATTATTGGCAATGATATGTTTTAAAAATCGAATGTGCAGCGCTAACATTAGAACTTGGCCCACACTTGGTGATATTTTTGGAAGGGCACGTGGACAATCCTCCTCCATGCATTGGTTGACTTAAAACGTTGTAACCCTACTCCTTTGCACTTTGGTCCGAGGGTTTTTCCTCCTACAGGCTGCACTGTGAGTCCTTGCGGCCATGAGAGGTCTGCAACTTCCTTATTCTTTGGCACTGTAGCCTGCATTACTTTGCAAAGTGGTTTTTGGTATTGTAGTTTGTGTTTTAGTTTCTCTCATGAGTAAAGAAATCACTGTGTGAGTGGTTAAAGGCTTCTTCAAGTGGCTTGAAGCCTGTAAATGGTTTTACCATTGTGACTACTCGTTCTTTTCCTTGGCATCGTGAAACTTGAGACTGTCTCTTTGTTGTCTCTGTCGCAGAGTTGGATTAAGGGTTTTCTTGCTTCTTGGTTTAGTGCATTCGAGATGGGTGACTGTTTCTTCTCGGCTCCAAATTTCTTCTTGTTCACAGGTATACATTTACCCTACTCGAATTCCTCTTATCAAACGATTTATCAAGTTAAGGTTTTAATAATTTATGAATAGAGTTTCAATATTATTTGGATTTATGTTCTTGCAGTCTCCTGCTATCAGCTCCAGGATTTGAGTGGAAAGCAAGCTCGTGCATCAGTTAACTTCGAGGGCTTCCAACTGGTAAGCCTTGGTCTCGTCGTGGGTTCTCCCTGCTTGCAGTTTGGGTTGTTGGATGAAGGTTCCTCTGGTTGGGAACATGGCTTCGGATTCTCTGTTGGTTATGATTTTTAGTTTGTTGATTATTACCCATGTTTTATTTGAAAACCCTTGCGATACTTCGCAGGATAACACAGCTCTTGAAGCCATGATGTATGTGTGGTTTTGGTTATGCAGTTTTAGCCTTACGGATTAAGTGATGTAAATGCTGTTGTTTAAGATTTATAAAGAACCTCCTCTGTGCTCAAAGATGCTAAGTGACGTCTCTCTCTTCTTGCTTCAGTTTTCCTTTTTACATTTGAATTTAAAGAAAAGAAGACTGTGGAACCATTCCTGTTGTAAAGTGAGCTGGGTTTTACTTATACTGTCAGTAATGTATCTTGTTACAGTTTAATATAAAAGACTTTTGTATATTTGGTTTTATTAGCAGGCTTGGGTTTCGACCCTTCGATTCTACAGGCTATAAGCCTACCTTTGATTAAGGATTTACATTGCAATTGGTTAATAATTACTGGTTTATTTTGTTCATGATTTACATATGTATTGTAATTATTAATACTCTATATTATAATAAATTTTAAAGCACTATTTAAAAGATATTGTTTAATTTCTAGAACTCGGCTTTTAAGGGTTAAAAATAATTTCTGTAAAACCCTACAGTTTATGAAATCCTTGTTTCTACTTATAGTATTCTTGACTCTATTTTTAAAAATAGAATAATGAATGATGAAATGACTTACAGCTATAAGTTTGATACTAGCTCTGTAAAATAAGAAATCCTAAATAAATTTTACAGTTTTTGCTTCTAGTTTTTAGTTAAGAGAATACTTAGGGTTTTAGTGCAAACTACTCGAAACTAGGGTATTGTTGACTTTCAGTAATTTTTGTAATTTTGTAATGTAAAAAGGATTATAAAAGAATCTTTTGGTCGTGGATAAAACACACATTGGTCTATATTGTTAATTTTTATAAACTGTTTTACTATTTCCTTTGCATATGGTTTTTAAATGTTAATTTACTTACTTTACTTCTGTTAACTATAATATCTGTATTTTTATCTGTATACTAATACTGGAATAATAATAATATTTAATGTTTTCTTTTATACCTATTTTTCTATTTAGTTGGCTGAAGTAAATAAATGCAGACAACACATATAGCACTGCTATTTTATTCAAATTCATAAACAATGAAGTAAAATCTATCTACTAATTTCATTCAAAATAAAAGAATAATTTCATTTACCAAAGAAATCCAACTGTGCTAGAGTACGACCTGAGTTCAGGTGTGGAAAAACACAGCTTGGAGATTTTAATTCTATTTGTTTCACTATTTACATAATCATTTCTAGTTCTACTATAATCTATAATTTTACTGAATCTAACATTACTCAATTACTTTTCATTCATAAACCCTAGAATACTAACATGCATGTAGTAGATAAACTATGAATTACTTAACTAAAGGCAATAAAATAAAATAGAACCTGTTGAGGACAAGACGACAACAGCTTAAGGAGGTTGTTCCTCCCAACCAAACTCCTGGAGAGCACTCAAACAATGCTTCCTCAGGACCCCCGAGCTTGTTCCTGGTCTTCTTGGCTGAGAACTGGGTGGAGAATGCAACTGTAAGACCTTTGTCACCTGATTGGTCCAATTACCTCAGTAATAAAAATTTTCTCTCAGCAATATGATCTTCAGCTTAGAAGCTGCAACTAGATCAATCTTAGCAGTTAACCCCTCAAACACACTCCAGACTCCCCTCCATTGAATTTCTCTTGAGTAAATTCATTTACCCTGAATGATCACTTCTCTAGAATGAGCAGCCTCAACTCTCTTCAATGGGAAATTTTATAGAGATGCCTAAGTCTTCTGGGTTAGTTTTCATTAAATGAGCCACCTGCTCTGATTCCACTTTCTTGGGGAATCATGACCACAAATATAGGGAATTTGCCACCTGCAACTATTTCAAGTGGTTTGAGGATGTTGCCACTTGTCAGTTTGCTCTCCACCCAATCTCCTCCACCAATAAACCAGTAAACACTCTTTTAACAGCTTCCCTAAGTTGTTGTCTCCTCATTTATTTATTTATAACTAAAATATTCTGAATTTACATTAAATATTCTTGACCCCACTGGTTCATCAATTACAACTTAGCTTAAAATTTAACACAATGTTCCTCAAATATTATAAAATTGTTTTTGCAAATTGGGGCATGTGAAAGACACTATTCATTAAGCACATGAAGGTTATTAGAGCATTTGTTAACACAAAAGGCATAACCACAAACTCATAGTGCCTGTATCTAGTTTTGAAAGCAGTCTTAAATATATCTTCATCTTTAATTCTGACTTGATGATATCCATATCTCAAGTCTATTTTTTGAAAATATCGTTGCCCCGTGTATCTGATCAAATAGATCATTGATGCAGGGTAGAGGATACCTATTTTTAATTGTCATTTTATTCAGCTGACAGTAGTCTATACATAGAGGTAATGTACCATCTTTTTTCTTCACAAAAAGGACAGGTGCTCCCCACGGGGATACACTTGGTCTTACATAGTTTTTGTCTATTAATTCTTGCAATTGTAATTTTAATTCATTAAATTCTAAAATTTTCATTCAATAAGGAGACTTTGAATTAGGTACCACTCATAGTACTAATTCGATCGTAAAATCCAAATCCCTCTTTGGAGGTAATCCTCAAATTTCTTTCAGGAAGACATCCAAGAAATATTGTAGGATTGGAATATCATCGAATCTTGTTTTATCTTCTTTACCAATTAGTTCATTATTTATTGTGTGTACAACAAAGACTTTACATCCTTTTCTTACATCCTTGTTCGTTTGTAAGGCTAAGATTCGTCTGACAAAAATTTTCCTAGGTATTCCTGTGATTGTAATTCTTTCTCCTTTATCATTTAAAAAAGTAAATGTTTTCTAAAAAAAAATTAAAATTACTTGATGTATTTCCAGCCAATCCATGCCTATTAGGACATCATAAGATCCTAATGGTAACACATTTACTTGGATTGAGTTTTAAACTAACTCATAAGAAAATGACAATTTTTAACATTATTAACCACTTTTCTTTTAGTTCCTGTACCTAACTAGACCAACCATGATTTTTCAAACTTTTTCAAAGATAAATTGTATTTTTCCACTATGCTAGGTGACACATAACTTAAACTAGGATCTGGATCAATCAGAATGTAAACATACTAGTTTTGTATCATACCTTGCACTTCCACCATGGAAGTTAGATGATTAGCCTGCCAGTTCTCCAAGGTTGCATTTCTTCTGGTTATTTCATTTGCTACATCTCCGACTGTTTCCTCTTCCTAAATGGTATGCACGTTGCTGAAGTTCCATTTTCTGTTTGGATAGTACTTGGCATAATGCAGTCCTTAACATTCCCAACATTTTACAAGTTTCTTATGCTCATTATTTTTAACAAAACTGTTAGGCATATCCCTTCCTTTTGGTGCTGTAGTATTTTGCTGTGTTTTATTTTTAAAACCTGCTCCTTAATAGTTATTCTTGGAGAAATTCCAAGAATTATTCCCAAAATTTTTATTAGACTTAAACCCCTTTCTCTTCTGGTCAAAGTTACTTGTTCTCTTATTCTTCCAATTGGGTAAGCTTTCTCTCTTTTTACTTTGTTCATAACAAAAATCATCTTTTCTCATTGCCTCTTCAAGGGTTTTTGGGTTATCAAACTCAATTATGTCCTTGAAGCTAGTGGGTAGACACCTTAAAAATATTTGTATTTTAGGCTTTTCATCAATTACATATGGTACACATCTTAACAGACTTAGAAATTTGTTGCTTAATTCTTTCATGGACATCGAACCCAGTTTTAGTTCGTAAAATTCCTTAGTTCTTTCTTTGTAGTATTGTTCAGATAAAAAAATTCTTTTAAAATAATTTTTAAATACCCTCCATGTTAGATACTTCTCTTTAAGGTTTTTGACTCTTTTTATGTTCTTCCACCATATATCAGCTTTTCTGGTTAGGTTGTAGATAGCCATCCGGTCTTTCAGTCTATCAGAGTAGTTATAAATCTGGAAATATTTCTTCATTCTTGACAACCAAACCTCGACTTCTTCACCTTTTTCTACTTCTCCGTTAAACATGGGAGGCTTTATCTTTTTAAATTCTCCAGAAATGTCTTCATAAGGTTTATACTTCCTTCTCCTAGGTTTACGGTCGCTTTCACTACTTTCACTTGTGTATTTATACTTTCCCCTATGCGACCTTACATTAACTTATGAAGACGATTCACTATCATAATATTTTTCTTTCTTTCCCTTATGTTTGTAGAACACTGTTTCAGAATCAGTTTCATAAACATTTCTTTTATCTTTTCCTTTGTTATGTATTTTGTCTAATAACATCTGAGTTAGTTCCATAATTTTTCATTATCTATTTTGACAATTTGTAGCTCATCTTTTAACTCTTTAACTGTTTTTAGTAACTCTAAAGGTGGACTATTCAGTTCTACATAAATGTTGTTTGGATTATTGTGTTGAGATCCATTTTCAGCAGATGCTTCAAGACCTTCCATTTTCCTTCAAAACAAATTTTATATTTATGTACATAAATAAATGTAAAAAAAAATCAATATATTTGTTTTCTTTTTTGTATGCCAGTGAGCCAATCAGGCCTAGTATTTGGAAACTTGCTCTGATACCAAATGTAACATCCCTAAATTTCATAAATAAATAAATAAAATTATTTACTATATGTAACTTTATAAATTCTTAGGTTGATAAATTTATGATCAGTTATATTTCACCATTTTCCTGTTGTGATAACAATAACCAAATACTTTAGTTGAACTGTAAAACTCATAAGGCTATGTTTAGTGTTTCCATCAGCATGTCTCTTTTTACAACATTATGTCGATACATTGTCATGTAATCTAGTTGATATTATCTTATTGCAAATACTACTTTTGAAACTCTGTTGGTTGCAAAATCGTAAAGATTGTTTTTGTTTTTCATATTCTTTGGTCCTACCTATGAGCTAGGAAAGGAAAAGGCCACAAGTCTTACTTAGCCTTTAAGGCTAACGCATGAACCTTTGGTTTCCTTGTGCAGGTGGAAAAGTATCTAGGATTTAAACGTCTTATCCAAAGAATGGAATGAGTCCTAAGAAAAAGGACTAAGGGGAAAAGGGCTTGAATGTCACATGCCCCAATTTTGCAAAAACAATTTTATATTATTTGAGGAACAATGTGTTAAATTTTATGCTAAGTTGTAATTGATGACCCAGTGGGGTCAAGGATATTTAATGTAAATTCTAAATATTTTTTTATAAATAAATAAATGAGGAGACAACAGCTTAGGACACCTGTTAAAAGAGTGTTACTGGTCAAATTGGTGGAGGATACTGGGTGGAGAGAAAACTGACATGTGGCAACATCCTCAAACCACTTCCAACTGTTGCAGGTGGAAACCTACCTACATTTGTGGTCATGATTCCCCAAAAAAGTGGAATCAGAGCAAGTGGCTCAATTAATGAAAACTAACCCAAAAGACCTAGGCAATCTTTATAAAAATTCCCATTGAAGAGAGTTGAGGCTGTTCATTCTAGAGAAGTGATCATTCAGGGTGAATGAATGTACTTCAGAGAAATTCAATGGAAGGGAATTTGGAAAGTGTTTGAGGGGATAACTGCTAATTGATCTTGTTGTAGCTTTTAAGCTAAAGATCATACTGTTGAGAGCAGAGTGTTTTATTGAGGTATTGAACTAGTCAGTTGACAAAGGGTTCTACTATTTGCATCTCCACCAGTTCTCAGCCAAGAAGACCAGGAACAGTCTCGGGGGTCTTGAGGAAGCGTTGTTTGAGCACTCTCCAGGAGTTTGGTAGGGAGGAACGACCTACTAAAGCTGTTTTCATCTTGTCCTCAACATGTTCAATGTTATTTATTTACTATCTTAGTTAAATAAATCTTAGTTTTTATGTGTTTGAAGTTAGTCAATACATATTGTTAACTGCTTCATTTTTTCGCTAGCCGCTAGTAGTTATTAAACTGTGACTGTAGGCATTTTATGTTACATTAAAAATTTTAAATTTTTGTGAAAATTCGGGGTTATGACATGTGGTATAATAGCACAAGGTTCAAACACTAGGCCTTGATGAATCTCAACTTGCTTATATGAAACAATGTATTAAATCATTTTGTTGATGTTGTTTTCTTTTAATGTTATTCAACAGAGAAATTTGTTTTTGAGTTTAACAACCGGTATGGAAATACTGGAGGAATATGTGGAATAGAAATCTCCCTTTACTGAACAAGAAAACTTACAAAGAGACCATATACAAGAAGAAATAACCACTAATTCCTCAGAACTTTTACAAACAGTAAAAGAATTAAAATCTGAAATGGAATCTGTTAAAAAAAAAATGAGAGGATTTTGAGAGCTCAGGAGGAGCTGAATCAGAGCCTAACAGAAATATTTCAAACTGAGGGCAAGGGTAAAAGAGCTGATTTAGAAGATATAAGTTACCAACATAAGTATAAAAAGATTAAACAGACTAAAAATGAAAGCATCTCATCTTCCGAAGTGTTTGGTGATCGACGTAATTTTCATTCTACTAGTGATAGTAGTGAGGATAACCACTATACCAGAAAGAGAAAATATAAACCATATGAAGAAATTTATGGAGAGTTTAAAAAGATAAAACCGCCAACTTTTAATGGGGAAACTGAGAAAGGGGAGGAAGTGGAATCCTGTTTATATGGGATGAAGAAGTACTTCCAGATTTATAACTATTCTAACCAATTAAAGGCTATAATGGCTATCTATAATATTTTAGGGAAAGTTGATATATGGTGGCAAGATTTAAAGAGAGTGAAAGGAATAAAAGAGAAGAACATAAATTGGAGTACCTTCAAGAAGTACTCTAAAAAGAAATTTTTACTGAACAATACTGTGAAGAAAGAGCTAAAGAATTCTATGAGCTTAAACTAGGTACAATGACTATGAAAGATTTGAACAGTAAGTTTTTAAGTCTGCTTAGGCATGTACCATACCTTATAGATGAAAAACCAAAGGTACAGCGGTTTCTCAGCTGTCTACCTTATCACATAAAGGATAGGATTGAGTATGACAATCCTAAAACTCTGGAAGAAGCTATGAGGAAAGTTAATTTCTGTTATGAACAAAATAGGAAAAATGAGAGTATGGCCAACTGGAAGGCCAAAAAGAATAATAATTATGATCAAAAGAAGAAAGAGTTTGTGCCCAATCGGAATTCTAAAAATAATAAGGCTAGCAAAATTTTCTAATAAGAATTTCCAAGGGAATAAGAATAATTCACCAAACAATTAGAACAATCAAAAGAGCAAAGAGTCTACTAATAATCATGGTAATTACATGAAAAACATTGAACGAAAATAACCCATAAAGTGCTGGGAGTGTAATGGCCCACATTATGCCTCGGTCTGTCCTAATCGAAAAAATACTGTCAGTAATATCCATACAATACAGGAGGAGTTGACTGTTGGAGAATTAGCGAGGACTATGCCCAAGATCAATGCAGCCTTGGACAATCGACAAGCAGATTATCAAACTTCCAATGTGGAAGTAGAAGGTAAGATAAACCAAACACCCATAGCTATTTTAATTGATCCAAGAGCTAGTTTAAGTTATATTTCACCTAATTTGGTATAAAAATGTAAGATGCCTGTTGAAAAATTTGTATGTTCTTAGTTGGTTCAGTTAGCTACTGGTGCAAAGAGGAAGGTAACTAGTTTTGTAAAGAATTGTGCAGTAGTTATGGATCAATTTGAAACTTTTGTAAAGCTTAATGTACTACCTTTGGGTTCTTATGACATACTAATCAGTATGGATTGGTTAGAGCAACATAGGGTGATCTTAAACTGTTATGATAAAACCTTTACTGGTATAAATAAAGATGGAAAGCCAATAAGCGTAAAGGGAATCCCTAGAAAAATAATTGTAAGGCAGATTTCTGCTCTGCAGCTTAAGAAAGTTGTTAGGAAAGGTTGTAAGGCTTATACAGTAACAGTAACTAATGAGAAAAATCTAAATAATACAGATAAATTAAAATTGGAGGATATATCAGTTTCAAAAGAGTATGCAGATGTATTTCCGGAAGAAATTCTGGGACTACCTCCGAAAAGCGAACTAGATTTTACCATTGAGCTGGTACCTGGTGCAGTACCCAACTCAAAGGTCCCTTATCGAATGAACATACTTGAACTTAATGAACTTAAGTCACAATTAAAAGAACTTATTGATAAGAAGTATATTTGACCCAGTGTGTCTCCCTGGGGGGCACCTGTCATCTTTGTTAAGAAAAAGGACAAAACTCTACGACTTTGCATAGATTACCGTCGGTTGAATAAGATGACTATTAAAAATAGATACCCGTTGCCTCGCATAGATGATCTGTTTGATCAACTACACGGAGCCACTGTGTTTTCAAAAATTGATTTAAGGTTAGGATATCACCAAGTTAGAATTAAATATGAGGACATCTTTAAAACAGCTTTTAGGACTCGATACGGCCATTACGAGTTTGTCGTCATGCCATTCAGGCTAACTAATGCACCAACTATTTTTATGTGTTTAATGAATAATGTAATGCATAAATATTTGGATAATTTTTTGGTCGTGTTTATCGACGACATATTAATCTATTCAAAATCTGAAGAAGAGCATAAAGAATATTTAAAAATAGTTTTGCAGGAGTTACGAGATCATTAACTCTTTGCAAAGTTTAGTAAATGCGACTTCTTTAAGGATAAAATCTAGTACTTGGGTCATGTGGTGACTAAGGAAGGAATTTCGGTGGATCCTGAAAAAATAAAGGCGATTGAAGATTGGCCAGTTCCTAAAGACGTAACTTATGTTCGATCCTTCATGAGAATTACCGAAAGTTCATTGAAGGGTTTTCGAGAATCGCTAATCCGATAACCTCTTTGCAAAAGAAAGGAAAGAAATTTGATTGGAGTAAGAAGTGCGAGGATAGTTTTAAAAAGTTAAAAATTGTATTAACCAGCGCACCTATTTTAAGAATAGCTTATCCAAATTAATATTTTGTAGTGTGTACTGACGCCTGCAATGATGGTTTAGGTGGAGTATTGACTCAAGAAGGGAATGTTATTGCTTATAAATCTAGGAAATTAAAAATTCATGAAAAGAATTATGCAACGTATGATCTGGAATTAGCTACTGTCATACATGCTCTAAAGATGTGGCGTAATCATTTAATTGGAAGAAAATTTATTCTAATGACAGATAATAAAGGACTAAAATATCTTCTAGATCAACCTAACCTAAATTCTAGGCAAGCTAGGTGTCTAGCTTTTCTAAGTGAGTATGATTTCGAAATTCAGCACATTAAAGGGAAAGAAAATAAAGTTGTCGATGCATTAAGTAGAAATGCAAGGCTGAACTTTGCAGCAGTTATCAACACTTATACAACAGATCTGGAAGAATAGCTTAAAGCAGGGTTAGAACAAGACGAAATTTACCAAAAATTACAAGCAAAAATGAAAGAAAATCCAACAGAAAGTTTAAGTAAAGGGTACAGCTTGAATGAAAAAAAAAATTACTGTATAAAGACAGGATGTATGTACCTAATGTACCTAAAGTTAAGTTATTAATTTTAGATGAAATTCACAAAACTCCATACTCAGGCCATCTAGGTTATCAGAAGACTATAACTATGTTAAGAAAAGAATATTTTTGGCCAAACATGAAGACTGAACTGGCAGAATATATCGCTAGGTGTTTTGAATGTCAACAAGTGAAAACTGAACACCGACACCCAGCTAGATTACTTCAGCCATTTCCCATTCCTAACTGGAAATGGGAGATAATTAGTCTTGATTTTATTACTGGACTACCTAAAAATCAGAATTTAAATGATTCTATAATGGTAGTAGTTGACAAATTGAGTAAAGAAGCCCATTTTATACCTGTAAAAGCTACATATAAAGATGCAAACATAACTGATATCTTTTTAAAGTAAATTTTTCGACTCCATGGGATACTGAAAGTTATAATCTCAGATAGAGACCCTAAATTTACAGGTAACTTTTGGAAATCTCTATTTAAAGGATTAAATACTACACTAAATTTTAGCACTTCATTCCATCCTCAAACTGATGGACAGACTGAAAGAGTAAACCAAGTACTGGAAGATTTACTAAGAATGTATGTACAGGTGGAACCAGAAGGAGATTTTCTGGTGGAACCAGACTGTATCCTCGAGCAGAGGGGGATCACACTTCGGAACCGCACCATTGGTCAGGTGAAGGTGCAATGGAAGCACCTTGGTCCAGAGGAAGCCACCTAGGAATTGGAAAGTCATATGCAGGATGCATATCCAATTCTGTTCCAGGGGAATTCTGAGGATGATGTTATAATTTAAGGGGGTGTGTTTGTCACATGCCCCAATTTTGCAAAAACAATTTTATATTATTTGAGGAACAATATGTTAAATTTTATGCTAAGTTGTAATTGATGACTCAGTGGGGTCAAGGATATTTAATGTAAATTTTAAATATTTTATTTATAAATAAATAAATGAGGAGACAACAACTTAGGAGAGCTATTAAAAGAGTGTTACTAGTCAAATTGGTGGAGGAGACTTGGTGGAGAGCAAACTGACATGTGGCAGCATCCTCAAACCACTTCTAGCTGTTGCAGGTGGCAACCTCCCTACATTTGTGGTCATGATTCCCCAAGAAAGTGGAATTAGAGCAGGTGGCTCAATTAAAGAAAACTAACCCAAAAGACCTAGGCAATATTTATAAAAATTCCCATTGAAGAGAGCTAAGTCTGCTCATTCTAGAGAAGTGATCATTCATGGTGAATGAATGTACTTCAGAGAAATTCAATGGAAGGGAATTTGGAAAGTGTTTGAGGGGATAACTGTTGATTGATCTTGTTGCAGATTTTAAGCTAAAGATCATATTGTTGAGAGCAGAGTGTTTTACTGAGGTATTGAACTAGTCAGTTGACAGAGGGTTCTACTGTTTGCATCTCCACCAGTTCTCAGCCAAGAAGACCAGGAACAGGCTCGGGGGTCCTAAGGAAGCATTGTTTGAGCGTTCTCCAAGAGTTTGGTAGGGAGGAACGACCTCCTAAAGTTGTTGTCGTATTGTCCTCAACAGGTTCTATGTTATTTATTTACTGTCTTAGTTAAATAAATCTTAGTTTTTATGTGTTTGAAGTTAATCAATACATATTGTTAACTGTTTCATTTTTCCGCTAGCTGCTAGTAGTTATTAAACTGTGACTGTAGGCATTTTATGTTACATTAAAAAATTTAAATTCTTTTGAAAATTCGAGGTTATGACATTGACATTATACCATACTAAAGGAACAAAATTTGCAAGAATACTATGTGACCAAGGTTATTCCAGGTTGATAAGATGTAGTTCAACCCCTAACTCAACACTATTTTGAGTTTAAACTTTATTAAAGAAATATTACGGTGGATAACCTTGACCCATGCACTATATAGTTTGGTAAGATTTAATGGGCATTGGATGTTCATGTGGTTACGTAAATGATCCATCTATTCACCACTCTAAGCATCGATTCGTAAACCCCAGGGTTTTAATGCAAGTCGTGGTTTTTGTTGATCTTTTCGATGAAGTTTTGTTTAGGTTTCAATTGCTCTTCCGGCTTCTATTTGTTGAATTGATTAGAACCTCTACGTGACGGCGATGGTGGAGGAGTTGAGCTATTCAGCCCTCGACACCTGTCCTTCTCACTTACTTACTTGATGTCTTCGCTGCATGGCCTTGGTTACATTTTCCTTGGCAGAGCCAGGTATTTTCTTCCTTTGTTTTCGTAATGGTTGAAGTTTTTATGCCATAATTCGATCTTTATACACATAATGTTTGACACCTGAGTTGTGTGTATGCATGTGGAAATCCAAGATGGTTCGTTGCAACAAATTGGTCGAACCAAGTGCTGATGGGGTTCGTGGTCTGGTAAGACTTATAACTTAACTTTCACGACTCTATGGTTTGACTTGTTTTCATATAGCATAGTCTGGATGCCTATATCAATGTTGACTTTTGGTGGAAGTGATGAGTCTCTTTGGTAGCCATAAAGTGTTTCTTAACTTGGTTTGTAATGGGAATCCTTTAATACAGGGTTAATGTTTTGTTTTTCAAAAGTAGGATCAGTATTTCGGCTGTCTCTATAGGAATGTAAATTGGTTAAACCATGGGAGGGATTTGAGTTGTATAAACTCAATTGTAATTTGATTTTACAGTATTTTTGTTTATAAATCTATATGTGTCTTGAAGCATTTATAAAACTGTAATGTGCTTATGAATTATGTGCATTGTCGTGCTTATTTTTGGAAAAGGGTCGTAAGTCCAGTACCAAATATATTTACTGTTACTTATTTCAAGCATTGGTTTTAAAAGGTTGTAAAGACCCATGAGGGTTTTACATTTTTAGTCTGGTATTTTGATTTTACAGTTTCGTCATTTTTGTAACACTCTAATGTGGGCATGAGGCCTTTATCCTGATGCAATTATTTTTGGAAAGGGCCATAGAGCTGCTGTCATTAAACTATAATTGATTATCTTTTTATGAAAAGGGTTTTGAAAGTGGCCTGTGAGGCTTTTATATTTGCAGTCGAGAATACTATTTGATTTTATAGTGTTGTTTTAATGCAATAATCAGCAGGCCATGAAACCTTGGTTAAAATTATAATGGATATGTTAAAGGTTCCTAGGTCATGAAGCCTCTATTTTGATTTCTATTTTAAGTATATATTTTATTCATGCCTGGTTTACCGTTCTGTAGTTTGTTAAAACTAAAAGATGGACATGAGGCCTTTATCATGTCACAAATGTTGAAGAGATGTCGTAGGGCCACTGCTAAAAGATTTAAGTTCTTCTTAGTCGATAATACTGGTTCTCAAACAAATAAATTAATCCCTAAGGTTGTTTGTAATTTTCTTCTGTAAGTAATTATATTGTAGATGAAATTACCAATTCGGCTTACAACCTGTAACCAGTGCTACAGATTGTCGATAATGTCAATTTGGTATTTCAACATTTATGAATTTACAAGAGACTGGGCCATGTCTCCCTTATAAAGAAATTCTATAGAACCTAGCTCAGTTATTAATTTTAATTTGAAGTATCTAGGGTTTGATTAAGAGGCTAGAAAATCGGCCCTAAAAACTTATGCAATAAATTGTGTAGGGTTTTGGACCAGAACAATGTGGTTTACTTAGAGGTTCTAAAATTGAAGTTATTATGTTTATTTATGTAATATTTCATTGTGTGCATAATCGTGCATACTACATAATAGGTTCAAACCCTTGCTATGTTTATAATAAGCATTGTTTGGTTTAATTTAAGAAACTATATGATTTGCTTATGGATCTATCTAAGAGTCTTATTTTTATTACAATTTATTAGTCTTATACATATATATACTTTTAAATATCTGTACTTATAAATATACTTTATTTTTAACCCTATACTAACAAAGGAAATCCCACTAATGCTGACATTATAGTAGATTGAAATAACTAAGGTAGAATTACTTTAATAAATATACAAAGAGTAAAGAAAAACAAAAGAAGTGCTTTATTGAAACACCAGATCAATAAATTCAACTTTGATATGAACATAATCATAGTTTTTAAAACACCTTTTAGATATAGAGTTCATAACATATCCAATCATCCTACTTTCAACTACTGAGCATACTTCCAAATAAAAGTAGAGACTTAGATTTAAATAAAAGTTAGTACATGGATAATGTGCAGAAGGGGTCAAACACCCAAAGGAGACTATTCCACCCAACCTTCTCCTGAAGCAACCAATATTAATTGCTTAGGACCCCCGAGCCTGTTCATTGAACCACTAGGGTGAAGATCACTGGATATTATCTCACACGACAACTTGCTACCACTTAGCACATAGTAGCAGACTTAACTCAGCAATTTCGACCTTATCTATCCCCACATAAATATTCTTATGTGCTTGACTTTTCAGTTTGCAATAATCACAAGGTACATTCACTTGAAACCGAATGAGTAGTGAGCCTCCTGCTCAATTTGATGGTATTTATAATATTTCATAGATCTTTTGGGTTAGTTTTGGAATTAAATGGGCCACCAGCTCAGTTCCCCCTCTCAGGGAACATGACCACAATTTTAGGGATTATGCTTCCTGCAACAGCTAGAAAGTGAAATGCTAGTGTTGCCTCTTGTAAACCAGCCTTTTACAGCTGCTCATTCCTCCTAGTGGGTTTGTGAACACTCAATCAACATTCTCCCTTGGATAGGTGTCTCTTCTAATTAAAATATTAAAATAAATAATTCTTCAATTGCAGTCATCCTTGACCAACTTGGTCATAAAACTTTATAGTAAATTTAACCTAATGTTTTTTGAAGTAAATAACAAATATTTATTTTTTCAGTTCTAGGGTGTTACCAGAGATAATTTTAGGGGTGAAATTTAGCCCATGGGCTATTTTTAGGGGGTTTTCTCGAAAAAACGATTCACCATTTTGCAATTTTTGAATCCCTGTTTCGCCCAATTTTGATGGGGTAAACTTTTTTCACCCTAAATATCGCCAAATTATTATATAAACCATATAAAATCCTTGGAAATTAAATATTTTATGAAAAATATCTCCAAACATTTTATAGTTGGTGTTTTAAGAATTGGTAAGATTCGACAACATTTATATACTTTTAAATAAGTATGGTTCCTTAAAATCATCCCTGGGTGTTACAAATGAAATTGGGTTTCTATTTGATAGACCTCACGTTACACAAATGAGAGGAATTCATTATATGAAGTTCGATTCTTTGTGTTATCTCTCAACCACATCTTTAGGAAGAATAAGAACCCCTGGAAACATCACAACCTCTATACAATTTGAATCCTAATGTTGATTTTGGATGCATATTTATTAGATTAGAGTTCACTAATTCTAGTATAAAAGTTACATATACTCTCTAACATATAACACCAAACATGTGTTTGCAAAAACCAAATATATGCACACATAGGAGAAATGCATTGCATCGTGACCACATTTCTATCTATGGATTTTGGCTTCTCCATGAGCTCGACTCATACTTCCTGAAATGAAAAATTTAGTGGAACAGAGCATGCATGGGATATGTTTGACAAAATGACTCAACAAAATGCAGGTTGCATAGATTGTTAGGGAGGGACGTTTGAACTTGATACCCACTTTAAGAACACAAATTGTTCTTGCTCCATCTCTAAAAATAAGGAGTCCTTTATTAGGAACTAGTGGCACAAAAAATATTGGGTTAAGAAAATTTGTCACTGAGGAAAGTTGTAGGTGGAGGGAATGAAGCTTGATAGTGGTTATACTATTTCCCTAATATTAAAAATCAAAGACTAACAAATGTGTAAGTATGAATTCAATATGCATTCAAAATTGATTACACTTACATAATTGATTTCGAAATTGCGTACCAAATTGACATCCACAGTTCACGTCTCCTCTCAATTACACTTACCATGATTTCAAATCCTAATGTCACTAAAGATGTAATGTCCTCTTCTACTTAGGCATTGAGGACCAACCTGCTAACCTATGTGATTCCTATAGGTTCGAGCGGGTACTGACAGTCAAGGAATTAGCCGAATACTGATGCCATATATAGAAGATCTAGGGAATCAATATTATATCACCATTGGGTTGAAGAGGGCCACTAGAGCCAAAGGCCACTTGCATGCATGAAATCCGGGCATTATTTAATGATGCATGCACCCGATTAAGTCTCCATGCGCATGCATTCAAGTCAATTTCAAATTAGAAGATAAAGTGACCTAATTAGGTCAAAAGTTAGGTTTTCACAGTTGAGAGTTATAAAAGAAATATAAAGTGAATGGAGAAGTCCCTTATGTGATAATTGATTTGTGGAGTCGAATTGGAGAGCTCGGCAAGCTAAGTTGGGGTTGAGCGCATGCTCAGCTAACTGGTGTATTTTGGTAGCGAAATCTATCTGCCCTAGTTCATCATTAGGTTGGATCATCCAAGTTCAGCACTAGTTCATCATCAGGTTACATTCAGTAGTTATTCTGGGAGGTTGATTATTCATCCAGCCATACGGTTTCACCATCACACCGTGTCACCGTGATTAGAGACAAAGCAATTCATTTTCCTACCTACAGGGTTTAGAAATTCCGCATGTTGCTTCCATCATCATCAGAGGGGTATTATAACCCTAGTGCACATCATCCGTGCTTCCAGCAGCAGCTTATTTATTATTCAGGAGGTTATATATTTTGAAAGGAGGGCCCATTCACCTGTGGAGGACAATTTGGTGTATCTCCTTATTCCTCCGGTAGAATCCTTGCATGCTGGGACTAGTCTCTTCACTATCAGCTGATCTATATACTAGTATGTACATGCATTGATTTCTCCTATTTTATAGCATCTCAGTATTTTTCTAGGGCACATATTTGCATGCAACTGCATGCATGCAAAGTTCATGGTTTGCTTTCCTATTTGATTAAGGAATAAGTCTCTTAGTCATCTACATTATACACATAAACATGAAAATATCAGTTTCAGATATTACAAAAGACCTGGATCATCAACTTCATTTGAGGGTCAATACGAGGTTCTCCAGAGAATTTTAACCTAGAGTTTGCACAAACACTCTAAAGGATATTGTTTTACAGATATCAAAGCCTGATTTGGACTACAATTACTCATTATATCATTCAATGATACAACATAACGCCTATATAATGCAAATATATCCCAATCTCACATTTAGACAAAGAAGGCATAAACATTGTTTCATTTAATCAATTTGCGAATACATTCTCCTACAAATCCACACTCTATTCAATAGTTGAGTTTACAAATCCAGGCCTAACTTTAACATTCATTAGCCTCTATTGGGATTTTGGCCATGCTTGGCCTCTTTACTTCCTAACTTCTCTATACTTAGTCTATTAAACAAAAAATGTAGTTCATAGATATATTTATAGCTTGCAGTAAGCATGAGAAATAGAATCATAGGTTCTATATTCACTTATTGTGTTGCAAATGGATGTATGTGACAGAGAGGACCAACCAGAAAAACATACCTCAACCATAAGGCTTTCATTTTCCCCTTCTTATCCTTCTATGGTGGATTGTTTTCCTTAGTTCAAGCTTCATGTTATTCAGCAGATTCAACTTGTAGAAAAATAATAAGTCAATACTAATGCGCCAATGCCAACAATAGCCTCCCATGGTGATGTAGAAGGTTGTGTATATATCATTAGTGTTTGATGGATTCTTACCTTGGAAATTTATTTATTGGATAATAGGATTTTGAAATTGACTTAGATTAATGACCTATTGTAGTTTATTTCCCCCTTTTCCCTCTCAATTTCTTTTTTAAATTTACCCATTTCCCCTCTAATGTCCCATTTTAATTTATTTTCCCCTTTTCCCTCTCATTTTCTCTTTTAAATTTACCCATTTTCGCTCTCTTTGTTATTTGTATTTTTAATCATTAATATTAATATATTACATATATAATAACTATATTATAAAGTATACATATTATATATTATACATATCAACCTATGTAATAACTATATACTATATTAATTACGTCGAAGGAATTGAATCAAGGAAAACATTGTATGGCTACTGTAGTAGATTCCTCATCTCTTGGAAGAATGGAATCTCGCCACGTGGTTGTAAGTTGATTAATTTTTCTGTGATACGACTCTTCCTTGCTTTATTCATGAATTTTTTTTCGTAAGCTGATGAAATTTCTACGATATGGTTCTTCATTTCTGTGTTCATGAAGTTTCATTCCTAGTGGTGTATTCGTTCCCAACAGTGTATCTTGGCATGTTCTTTGCAAAAGGACCATGCCTGTTCAGTTCACGGTTTACTGAGAGGATCCCACAGCCCCTGATGTTGTTATCTGATCACATGCGTTGGTCATGCAAACATGTTATAGCTAATTTTACCACACTTGGTTGATCACATATTTATGGCCTTCCCTGTCCCTTTGCAGACTCTTTGGACCCCATGGAATTATATTATACTTTGATGTTCCAATATTATCCCCAAAAATCACCTGTTTATACCTATACGCGACTTTTAAATCCATACTCGCGTGTATACATAGATTTTGACCTCAAACCCGCGTACATTGGGATGTGTGCATAAAGACAAATATTTTGGGAGTTTTCCTCCTATGAGTCCAAATATTTTGACTCTTGGACTTCCATATGCCTTGAGAATGCTTGGAATCGACACTCCATTACCTCTTTGGAGTTCTATATATTGAGCCTCTTGGATACATTGAAGGAGGAGAGATTGAAGAGTAAGGAAACTATAGTCCATTGTTGCCTCGGTTTTGCTTATACTTGAGTCTGCATCCCTTTGTCCCTTTGGAGCACATAGTGTTCTTCCCAATATTGCATTCGCTTTGTGATATTGCTATCGAGAGATGGAGAATTGAAGTGGTGGAGGCCCAAGTGAAGGACTCAGTTTCTCTGGTCCGCAGAAGTGCTGACAGATTTTTTCACTATTGTATCTTTGTTTTATTAATAGAAATATCTTTTGATGTCCAATACATGTGCATTTGAATATGAATATTGAATCCATGGATGTATTTACTTGCTTATACATGATTGATTATGTATGCTAGAGTAGCTCTAACACATTTATATATATCATGCTTGCTTTGTTTGTTATTGTTGGGAGCAAATTGTAAGTGCAATTGCATTGGAAATGCTCAACGGAGATCTACTTCAACCATCTGGAATAAGGTATGATTATATATCCCTTAGTGTTAGATTTGCTTATTGCTCTTGCATATTGGAAATGATTAATTTCTGGTGTCACACTTTCTGTTGTGGTACCCCCAAGCCATATGAATTTTCTCTCCGTAACAAAATTGGCAACTCTGCTAGGGATGTTCCTTGTTTTTCTTTTGGGTTTGGAGGCACAGTGTACTTGACTTGCTCTTTGTTTCTCCTCATTTATGTGTTGCATTTAGTAGTATGATCATCCATTAACAATCCCCTAGATTGGTTCGACCCTTGGCCTGATTTTTACCACTTTATTCTCTGTATACGCAGGTTTTTGGCTAAGAGTTGCATACATACACAAATTTTTGGTCAAAAGTCACGTATACATGTAGAGTTTTGGCCAAAAGTTGCATATACATGCAGGTTTTTGGCTAAAAATCGTGTACATACCCTATTGTTCTTTGAACAGTCGCATACATCCTCCCTTTTGGTTGAGTTTGATGCTGTGGGAAGTTGTTGGGTGGGTTGTAAGTGTGGTTGGGTCTTCCTGGGTACTAATGTTGTCTGTTGACTGCTTCTTTTATGACTAGAGACCGCTTTTTCATTGATTTTTCTTTGAAAGTAGTTCTTGTCATTTATCTCCTTTTTTGTTTTTCCATTAGTGCATTAGTATTTTTGTCTCGGTGTCTTGCTTGGCTTGTGTTTGATGCTTGTTGTAGAGACTGAGAATTTTAATGACTTTTATTGCATTTTCATTCTTTTATATGGAAAGTACAAAATAATTATATAGTTGCATTCTTACTTGCATCTCACATATGGATTTAATGAGGTACTTGCATTGGATTGCTTGGATGAGACTTGATTTTAGGCTTTCATATAGGAAGGATTGCATTGGCATTTGGAAGGGAATGGATATTTATATGCATCTGTAATGGCATACCCCGTTTTCTCATTTAGACAAAGATTGCACTTGCAATTGTTTGTTAGGTGTGCACATTTATTTCACTATTGACTCATAATATCATTATTTGCATGGTCATTTCCCTTTGAGTAATCACAGCCATTAAAATCAATGCTTAATTAAAATGAACTACACATTTTTCTTTGATAGGGTTCACTAACAAGATTAGCATTTAGAGTCTTGGAATAGTTCATTGTGAGTCAATTCTCCAAGACTTCTAAACACAACAAGTAGGTGTCGGTCTAGGTGAGAGAGTGAAATCCTTGGTATTATTAGTGTTTCTCAGGAGGCTCCTCTTACACAGGAGTTAAGCACGAGGCAGTGTACATGATTTTGGTTGGGATATCCCCTGGTCACTTTCTGTGAGCGCCAGAGATATTTCCAGGATCGTATTCGTATCTGGGGGATTTTGAGGTACCGATTGGTGCTTTCAAGCTTCGGGATTTGCTACCCTGCCCATACGGTTGATCCTGCCTACGAATTTCCACCTTAGCATTGGTTATATTGGGGTGACCTTAGTTTCCTTACCTAGGTATCACAGGGGGTACCTGCAGAGGTTATTCTATGAGTGTCCTGGCCAGGTAGGGGTAGGACAGCACAGTCTCTTTATGCGTTGAAGCTGAGGGCCACTATAATTGGTTACACACCTCCACTTGTAGTGTATGGGAGTCTATGGCCTCTCTTAGGTGAGACATACCTGTTGCATTCGGGAGCTCACTTATCCTCTCCTTGGATTTCTTGCATTTTGGCTGTAGATTTTCTTAGGATTATGCTCTTTGTGCGCTAGTTGGATTTAGGGATCATGATTTCTTGAGTATATTTATGTTATCTTGAGTTTGGGCCCTTTTATTTTTGACATACCTAATATCACTACTAGTATCCCATCACCCACTCCAGGTTCTAGTGCGGACCCTGGTGTTGGACTAGGGGGCACCACGACCCCTTATATTGCTCATAGATTCAGGAGTGGTCATATTCCATCCTCTACTCCATTTGTGGAGGATTTTTACTCCCTTCGTCCGGTATTAACACTGGTGTTCACCCTCACGAGGGTGGTAGTGGATACATAAATGTTGGATCTACACTTTACATTCCTTCTTATGTCCCATCATCCACCGCACTATTTCTTTTGAATGTAGTTTCCATGATCAATCCTCCCTATATCCTATAGTTTGGACTCTTAACTGACTCTTTCCAGTTGTTTTGGACTTATATTATTGTCATGTAGGGTCCTTTTTTTGTACACTCTCTCCAAGGCTTCGACCCGTTCATGCCCATCATAGGTATATTGTCAAACTGGCATATAGGTTAGGATTTCACATTCGCTTTCATTTTGCATGACCTTATGACCGTTTCATCTAAAACTTAGGTATGAACCCATGATGTTGTTAGAAGTGATATTATGTGAATGGTAGAGCCTCCCTATACATGGGTTCCCTAGTTAGACCCATGCTGAGATTCCTCCTTTAGGTTGTGGGAGTCCCTTTTTGGTCCCGCCATGTCTTTGAGAAAGCGATTCATACTCCTCTTGAAATTTATGCTGGCTTTTCCCCATAGGGACTCCCTTGTATATATCAAGTTGTAATTGCATTTCATGAGTTTTGCTTGGCTTATTGATATTTATGCCAACTCCCTACTTCAGAGTTATAATCCATGTATCCCGATCTTGTCTCATGTTTATCCAAGTAGAGCCTTTTACATATCCTTTGCAGCTTGATCACCCTTTTATCGGGAAGAGACCTTCCCCTGAGTGTCGTTATCTTGCACATACTCCCTTGCATTGAGCATAGGTATGTTCCACTGCTTGGAACTAGTTTTCTTGTCCCTGACACTCATAGTTTTCCTATCCCTGACACTCATATCCTCCTAGTTATGTACTACAAAGAACTTTTATTCTTTTTCAAGATTTTCAAAATATCTAAAAAAGTCCAAAAAAATCAAAAAACATAAAAAATTGGACAAGAAATGATATTATCTTTGGCAACAGTTGAGTTGTGTCACCTTCGAACAGAGCACTATATATCAGATCCATTGGTTGGGTTATTAGTTTGACTTTAGGAGTTGTACTCATTACTTTGAGTTTATCTCCACCGACTAGTTATGCTTCCAGTCCCCATGGAGCCTCTGTTGATGCCTCATGTGTCACAGAGATGTCCCAGTTTGCATATCGAGTCCATGTTTCCTACCTTCAGTCACCACTTTTTTTATGATCTTGTTCAAAGGAGGTTGAAACCCGAGTCGACCATTCCTCAGTTATCTTGTCTTTGCATCTTGACCATTCCTGGTACTATTACTGGTTCATGCACATCTTGTTCATTGAGTTCTTCCACATTATACAACATTGTTGAGTATCTCATGTTGGTTGATAGGGGATGCCTTAATTCCCTCCTTCTAGCAAATTCCATTCCATCAAATTCAGATCATTTATTCTGGAATAGGAGTCTAGAATCTTTTGAGTGCCTTGAGACTTACAGTCGTCAGTGGTAGGTTCTCTCACCATTGACAGTTTTGGGAATACATCAATGTACCCTGATCAATGGATTCTTTTAAGTGTTCGACCTCAACACATCTATTCACACTTGTTAGACTACACTCTGTACCTTAATTCCCATTTTCATTATCGATGGGTTATCTTGCATCTGTTAACAGTATACATCAGTGACCAGTAATCAGACGATGGACTACTATGTTCGACCTCGACAAATCTATTCACATAGTAGGACATGTACTCGTAGTGGTTTTTTTAGAAGACCTTCCAGCTTGGTGGCATTCCATATATGCTACCTCCTTGATCATGCCATTATTCATGATATTTCAACTCTCGTGATATTCATTCCATATTCCAGTGTATATCAGATATCTTCATCCATTATGGATATCTTGATTCATTGTATATTGTATGTGGCGATGACCACACATGACATTTGTATATCATGCCTATTCATGGCCATTGTACTCTTATGTATCTAAGACTTCTATATGTATTTGCAGTCACATGCAGAGATTGATTATTGTATTGTACTGATGAGTGGTTGGTTCTTCCACCTAGGTCTTCATTACTCCACTTCAGGGATGGATTGTATAATGTATTTCGGCCATCATGTTACCCCTCTGACCTCATACATTAGGGGGCATCTGTTATAGCTGATTTTACCACACTTGGCTGATCACATATTTCTAGTCTTCCCTATCCCTCTGCAAGGTCTTTGGACCCCATGGACTTATATTATACTTTGATGTTCCAATATTATCCCCAAAAATCACCTATTTATACCTATACGCTACTTTTAAAGCCATACTCGCGTGTATACACAGCTTTTGACCTCAAACCCACATACATCGGGATGTGTGCATAAAGACAAATATTTGGGGAGTTTTCCTCATATGAGTCCAAATATTTTGACTCTTGGCCTTCCATATGCCTTGAGAATGCTCGGACTCGACCCTCCATTACCTCTTTGGAGTGCTATATATTGAGCCTTTTAGATACATTGAAGGAGTAGAAATTGAAAAGGAAACTATAGTCCATTGTTGCCTCAGTTTTGCTTATACTTGAGTCTGCATCCCTTTGTCCCTTTGGAGCACATAGTGTTCTTCCCAAGCTTTCCTTTTCTTTGTGAGCTTGCTATCGAGAGATGAAGGCCCAGGTGGAGGACTCGGTTTCTACGGTTCGCATAAGTGCCGACGAAGTTTGTCACTATTGTATATCTGTTTTATTAATAGAAATATATTTTCCTGTACAATACATGTGCATTTGAATATGAATATTGAATCCATGAATGTATTTACTTTCTTATACATGATTGATTATATATGCTAGAGTAGCTCTAACATGTTTATATGTATCATGCTTTCTTTGTTTGTTTTTGTTGAGAGAAAATTGTAAGTGCAATTGCATTGGAAAAGCTCAATAGGAATCTACTTCAACCGTCAGGAATAAGGTACAATTCTATATCCCTTAGTGTTATATTTTCTTATTTATCTTGCATATTGGGAATGGTTTATTTATGTTGTCATATTGTCTGTTGTGGTACCCCCAAGCCATAGGAATTTTCTCTCAGTAACAAAACCTATGGATGGTGGCATTGATCTCTAACTAACAATGAACTTGAAGACCAAGACACAAAAGCTGAAATTGAGGGTGAGTAAATGCCTTGTTTGAGAGGACTTATAGGCGGTGGGTGGGTTCAATGGCTATGAATGGGTTTCTTATCACACAAAATTGGATCAGCTTTCTATATTTCAACTTTCTTCTCTTTTGTTCAACACTATGTTCATCGTTACCTCACGAGTGAGTATTTTCTTGTCTGTTTGAACCCCCTTTACATGCATTGTACAGTTGATCAAACCCATAGTTTCCTTTATTGGAACGGTTGATTTTGGGCTTGTTATGGGAAAGAAGGAGGATTTAAGGCACAAATGGCTGATTTGAAAGCATTAGAAGGACCTCCAGGAGGGGGTGCCACATATATTTTGATACCCAATGCGAGTACTAAGAGGAAAAGGCGCCCCAACATCCATTTGAATGAGATTGGAGACCAACTTGCAAACTGCTACCTAAAATGGAGTAAACTATGGTAAAACCTAGATGAAAAACGATGGAAGGGCTTGTAGGAGGATGATATAATCCCAATGCTTCAACACCATCATCATCAACATCAATTAATTAGGTCTTCAAAGGGTGTTCTAGATTTGGGATTGGCTAACAATATGTCCAAAACCGGACCTATGGGGCACATGGGAACGAAGGGTTTAGCATGTTAAATTTGTGCAATTGATCTATAAGAAAATGTGAAAGTTGTAGGAAGGGAATTATGTAGTGGAATAATCAAAGAGAATGTACATTGAACAAGAAATTCATGCCACAAATTTTAGATAAAATGAACAAGAATTGCTCAGATAATAAAAACATTAATCTTTATCCATTAATCAATAATACAATGATTATACAATAAATAGAATTTGAATGCTAAATATAGGATTCGAATCTAACAGTTCTAACAGTTTGATTAGCTAACTTAGTGTGTCTAAATCACTGCTGGAGCTCACTAGTTTAACTATGGATGTCTAAATCAGTCTACAATCAGTTAACTAATGAGGTAGGTGGAAAAAAGGTTCCACACTCCCTGCATGCATGAAAAACTAGTGCTTGGATAACTGAAAGTGATCAAACTAATTGTAATTGGAGGATAACTCAGCATAACTTCTTACCTACCACAACCAACTGATGGAGGTCATTGGTGGCACTTAGAGTGGTATCCTATAATGTAGGGACTGTTCCCAGATGTACATAAACTCATGCATGCACATGCAGTAAGTGGAAGATAACCCCTAGGTGAGTCTCCCATTCTCTATCTAAGTGATAATGACTTCCTAAGTTAGGGAAAATGACCAAATAAACTATATTGGAAAAAAGAGGATTAATTAATCCAACAACCCCCTTAATCCTAACTTTGGACAACTTGGGCCCTAGAAACTAGGACAAAAGTCACCCATACAATCTAAATGACATAAAATAATGCTTAATAAAATAAGGAAAATAGGGAAAACCTCATGGGATCCCCCCCTCAAGATAAACAGGTAATCAGGAAACACGCTTCCATACTTAAGAGATTTTTTTTCTCTTTGAGCAAAAATTTGTGAAAAAATTGATTCAATCTGCAACTCTGTGGAGAATCCATGTAGAATCATGGTTCTTCTGTGCATCAACATCATGGGACTATGCATGTGAACATCTCCATCCTTTTCCACTCTGCTGAATGTTGTTTTTGTCACTTCTTTCTGGAGGAGGAATGGAATGATCCATTTTGTTCATTAGTGGGCCAAATTATGGATCAATGTTCATCATCAAGTAGAATCTCTCTGGAAGTTTGTTGCACCACTTTGTAGGTAGTGAAGCTTTGTAAGAGAGTGCAACATGTTCATTCTGATACCGGGAACTCGTTCTTCTTCTATCGTGCGTATCCCCAACAACATTCCCAGCTACTTCAATGAGATTTCCATCCCATTTTGGCTTCTGATTTGTAATAGGAGTTAGATCTGGATCTAGATCATCTTGAGGTACAATCTCAATATCAAGATCATGCCGATATTGTTCCTCATCTTCTGAAATTGAAATATTATACAACATATCATTATCTGCAAATAGAGGTGAAAGAGAGTTTTTACCTTCTCTTTCGAATGGCTGCTGAGATTGCACTGAAGCTGAGTATGGAAGAAAGTGTGAGAATTCATATGCCTTTGAGGCATGGTTTGCAACACCATTCGCTATAATATTCCCAGTTCATATATATGAGATCTCCACTAATTCAGGACCAAATACAAATTGCTTTGGTGAGCATATATGTGTCATCTAATAAAAAAATAATAAATTTGTTGCAAGAGAGGGAACATAGAGTACATTCTTGAACTCTCCATGCTGGATTTCAATAGAATCTCTCCCAACACCTAGGATCTATGAATTATCCCCCATATGAATGATAGGTACTCATGAGAGATCCAGAGTAGTGAAGGATTCTTTGGAGGAAACCATGTGGTTGGATGCTCTTGAATCAATCAAATAGGCCTTTGAATGAGTGAAGCCTGCTTTCAAATCATGGCACCTCTCATATTCTTCAATATGCTCTCCAACTTAAGACATCTTTGCACCTTGTGGAAGGGAAATATTTTTCTTTTCAAGGATTTTTTCAACTGGTCAATGGTCTTCTTCATGCACTGACTCTGTGGATGAAATCCTTTCATACTGTACGGACATTTAGCCTTCTCAAATTTCTTCTTTTCCCTAGAACCTAACGCTCCACCGGAATATTGTTGACTCTCCTTTGGATTCGAATCAATGTTTTCGGTCTCCTTTCCTTTGCGCTTCCCTCTTTCTTTCACATTGTTTGTGTCTGCTACTAAGAGTGGTTGATTCTTGGAGGTTTGAATCAGTCCCATTTGAACCAATTTGTCTTTCTCTTGTATCAAATACTCAACAAAAGAATATATAGAAGGAATATTCCAATTTGGAATGGAAACTCTTCCATAATGGAATGTAGAGATAAAGATTGAGAACTCTGAGCAAATATTTCTCAGCATTGACAACACAAGTTTCTCATCTTTCTTCTCTATCCCACATTGTTTACATTGTAATACTAGTGCTTTGTACTTCGAAAAAAAAATGTTGAATAGTATCAAAATTGTTGGGTTGTAGTGCAATGAGCTCATTCTCAAGAATATGCCCTCGAAGCTCATCTTGTTTTCCAAACAAATATTTGATATTTTCCCAATATTCCTTCGAAGTATTGACTCCTTCAATATGGAACAAAATATCCTTGGAGATATGGATGCATATGAAGTCGAAAGCTTCATCAAGCCGATTCATAAACTTGTTCTTCTCAACATATTGTTGGAGCCCAGCTTTTCTTCCCATTGTCATCCTAAACATGCCTTTGCTGCACAAGGCTACCTGCATATATTTCCTCCAATCAATGTGATTTTAGTGTGTAAGGTTTCTAGGTATGAGAGCTAAAGAATTCTCCATTTTACTATATACTAATCAGTCAATTCTTCAAGAATCTATGTACATACCTGCAAAGAACACTGCAAAACCAATTCAATTCACAATCATATGTCAGTTCAATCATTTCCACCTTGACATGTGCACTTTTTTAGATTCCGTCACACTTGCATTGAATTCTCTGGATAGAGTCCAGAGTTAGCAATGTAATGATTACAAGAATTATGTGGAAACTCAACTGCTTCTGGTGCACAATGGAGGTTTTGAAGGTTTGTTGTTAGCCTGAACAATGCTCAGATACCACAGTAAATTTGTGAACCATTGATATACAAGAAAATATGAAAGCTATAGGAAAGGGAATATGTAGTGAAATAATCAAAGAGAATGTACACTGAATAGGAAATTCATGCCACAAATTTCAGATAAATCGGACCAGAATTATTCAAATAATTACAACATTAATATTTATTCATTAATTAATAATACAATGATTATACAATAAATAGAATTTGAATGCTAAAGATAAGATTCGAATCTACCAGTTCTAACTGACTGATTAGCTAACTCAGTGTGTCTAAATCATTGTTGGAGCTCACTAGTTTAACTCTATATGTATAAATCAGTCTACAATCAGTTAATTGATGAGGTAGGTGGACAAAAGGTGCCACACTCCCTGCATGCATGCAAAACTGGCACTAGGCTAACTGAAAGTGATCTAACTGATTTTAACTAGAGGATAACTCAGCATAACTTCTTACCTACCACAACCAACCGATGGATGTTGTTGGTGGCACTCATAGTGGACTCCTATAATGTAGGGATTTGTCCCAGAGGCACATAAACTCATGCATGCACATGAAATAAGTGGAATTTAATCCCTAGGTGTGTCCACCATACTCTAACTAAGTGATAATGACTTCCTAAGTTAGGAAAAATGACCAAATATACTATATTGGACAAAGGAGAATTAATTAATCCTAACATAACATTTATAATCATGGAAAGAGCAATGATAGTTAGGGCCAAATGCAGGTAATTCAAGAGGATGCAGTAGGGAATCAAAATATGAGGTTTGATGATGGCCATTTGCAGGTGGCAGAATTGGAAAGCAAACATATTAATGGTGGCAGGAATATGCAGGCAAAATCCAAGAGTGTGAGTAAGAAGATAGGGCATGGGAAATGGAGGAGGGGAGGGACAACAGGTCCTACAATGATTCCTTTTGGGTAATTTTCCAATGGATTCAACGATTAGTCTAGAAGCTAACGATAATGAGAGGATTGTGCAGACCAATCTATGTTGCTTTGCACCTCTTAGGGTAATTGAAAAGTATATCCATAAAATCCATAAAGTCTTGGGAAGGATTTCCTCAATCTTTTTTGTCTATGGGATGTAAAAGGATTCCCCTGCAGTATTTTGATGTCAACTAAAGTGTGTTTTCCATGAATATTTTGTTGTAGAATACAAGGAATACCCTTAGTCTCTATCTTAAAATCACATAGATTAACCATGCTTTAATATTGTCATTGGAGGGGAGACAATACTAGTAATAAACATATATATATTTTTAGTTTAATTTTATTTAAATAGTTGTATATCAGAGTGCCATAATTGAAAAAAATTTCAATCATGAACCTTTACAGAAATAGGAGTCAAGAATAAGAGGGTGACTCATATGATCCACCATCTCATGAAAAAAAACAACATATGAAATGCGATTTCGTTAAAGCAATGGCGAAAAATGGAGACAACTGTATTCTTTAGGACTCAAATGATCATGCTACAAATTTGTAATAATTTAATAAAACTATAACCATGGTATTACAATGCTATAATTCTCATTCAAGTGAGAATATTTATAAATCTAGCATTTGAAATCATGTGTATCAAAAATATCAAACATCAATTAAGCATGAAAACTTATAAATTCATGCTCTGTTTTCCAAACTCTCCAAGGAGAAACTTGTCTCTAATGTCAACTGTTGGTAAAGTCATGAATTACAAAGGTATGGTTTTGCTTCTATATTTAGGCCATATGCACATTGAAATTTTGTCCAATTCCATGACATCACAAGTAAAGTCTAGAATAAATACAAGCAATTTCCATAGCATTGTTAGGATTTCATGTATAAAAGAAGAGAATTAATACCCATGAAGGGAAACAAATCTCTTGAATGTCCGTCTATGGAGAAGTAATCAAATCAATTCGGGGCACCACCCAACAGGGTTACTGTTACATCATTCTCCTATTCAATAAAACATTAACTTTGAATCGATATCAACCAATAAACCCATTAGACATACAAACATTTGTTTATTGAATTTCATAGCAGACTATCACCTATTATAATTAATAGAAACTTTTGCATGCAGTTTGAGAAGGCGATATGTTTTTCCTTCCTTAGTATAGATTATTATATCTCCATGGACCGTATCTCGGAACCATGAAGAAACTTTCCTTGGTTTGACAAGTTGAATACTGTACAGGGCCCAGACCAAAAGACCATGAAAATAATTTAAACAAGACTAGGTAATTTCTATCAGTTGGGTTATTCACAAAACAAGACCCATATCTTAATCCTTAAGAAAAGAATAAATAAATTAAAGATTGTTAATCCTTGTTAATCTCACGAAATCAATTGTAACAACCAAGAACCATTGAGAGAAGCTTATATTAACTACAAAGTCATTATTACAAAAATGAATGTACATAATACAGATGGCCACCACCAAAAGCATGACAATATGATAAGTAACTTAATCTCTTCCTTGATTCTTACCAATCCTTTGTTTCGAACCATATTTGAACCATTTTATCTAAACCAAGAACTAAAATAGATACAGGTACATGTAGCATTTTCATGTTAATTTTTTGCTTGTGGTGATGGATTGGTACCACTTATGAATATTACCTCGATTCTGAACACTGTATCGGCACCAAAAGACATTAAAATATGTTAATGAGCAAACTATGGAAATAAAAAAAAATTATATTGAAACGAAATGATTCAAAAATATGATGATCAGAGCCTTAGACAACCCTTATAGAGTTAACTGATCAAGAAATGTTGAGGTTGTTTTTGTCATCCCTCACCAACCACATTGTTGACAATGATTTTTTCTCATACACTCCTACAATGGCACTTTTTGGCTTCGATCTCTAGCATAATTCACAAATGTGTCATCGAACTATCTGCAATCCGATTTATCAATTTCCATGGGGATTAATTTATAGATTTATCATTTCTAAGAAAATTCCTTTTCACTTAAAACATTAGAACTATATCCTATTTTTCTTGCTTTCTCAGTTAAAAAATGTTTTAGACTATTAGAAGACTACAACGGTCTTTTTATTTTTACCTAATCATAGAATTTGATCTTAGATGGGTTGACATCAAATTACCCTACTGCAATTAATGAGAACCACCATGAAGAAAGGTAGGCACAAGACATGTTTCATTAGAAGTTGGTTCTGTATTAATAGTATCATTGACAATGATTCGCTCGGGATTAGAGTGAGGATGGGAAGCAGACGGAAAATGTTGTCTCGCATACTGCAACATATCCACGGGACAATGTGATAGACTGTTGTGAATCAATTTCGGGGAAACATATGATAAGGGTTTCTCTATTAATGAACTTAGATGTGGACCATTATCATAAAACCTCGTAGAAGATAAAGGTTGGGAAGATGAACCTGCTACATTCAATTCATAGGCCTCAGAAAATTTCTCTGGAATTGTTGATTTTTGTTCTCTATAATCGTTGTCCTACAAAAAATATCCCAACTATTTTCCTTTTTCATCCTCAAAAGGTTGAAGCATATTTTTATCTTTTCCTGTTGCACCTTTAAAAGATTGAAGTAGTTTATGATCAGAATCTACACACCTTTCAAGATATTGAAAAAGGTGACTAGATCCATTCTGCCCAGACATGGATTTACGTTTGGACTCTACAGGCTTGAAATAAATGAAGTTTGGAATTCCATCACTGCTCTTGGTCATACTACTCTCTACTTTCTTCACATGTATACCGTATTTTCTTGACACCATCACATTTTTCCCATTAACCACAAAATACGATTTCCAAATATATGGATTAAATTGTTCACGGGAACAATTTACATTTTCAAGGGAAAATCTTCATGGAAAACATACTTGTGTTGTTGTAGTATCTGAAGCTGAAGAAGAAACCGTATTGGAATCAACAAATTTATTCCTAGAGTGAACCCAGTATTTGACCATATATATAGTACACAAAGGAATATAGAGAGAGAAAAGATATGATATTCGAGAAATGCAAGCAAATTCCATTTCTCCACATCATAGTCAGCATGCAAATAACATATAACACCAACCAAATTAGCAAATAGGTTGAGAATGAACTTGATAATAAAATTGGATTAGGAAGCCACAGTCTTTGAACATCAATGAAAGTTGGACATTCAAATGCAATGGAAAAGTGGCAACTAGTATTTCCAACAATTTTGATTTTTTTTTTTTAAATGTTGAAGTGGAAGAAATATACGATTTTTGATAAGTCACCCTATGCACACAAATATCACAATTCCATTGATGAATTCAATGGAAGAGAAAGTTGTTGATCAACACCGAATTCAATCATTGCAGGGTTGAATAATTGTACTCACCATTTCCATTTTTGGTAGTTCCTATGTGTTTTTTTCAAATTGGATCTAAGAAGAGGAAAATCATGGAGAATTGAGGAAATAGTCTCATTAGAAGTTTAAGTTTAACGAATTACGATAAGAAACAAGAATTATTTTAATATTTTCTATGGAGTTGCATATAATGGAAAATGCATACATAGATAAGTTGAGAGGGTTATATTCTCTTTAAAGAATGGTATTGCTTGGAAGTAATATAATCCTATATTCCTAGAGAGCCTGAGGGTGCTTCCATTTTCAACTCCAAGGGGGAGAACATTGAATAAAATAGTTTTTTCTAGGGTTGATTTGTATTGTAGAAGCTCTTGTAATCAGTTTTTGGGTAAATACACACATTAAGGAAGCACCATTGACATAACAAGAACATATAGATCCTCTATCTTAATGCAATTTGCATCCATAGAGTAGAAGTGATTTTTGTTTCTCTAGGTCACAATGATCATGTGAATAACATAAAGAGCATCGATCTGGATTTAATGGATTATCACTCCTAAGACATGTCACTTTGATGACTCACAATGTTATATACCAAAAGTAACCTCACTCTAAAGATCAAATCAATACCATTTATCGTCCTTGAAGTATTTAATTATAACGTAATAAAAGATTAAATAATTTCCTTTTATATGTACTTTTAAAGTTTTGATGGAATTTATATTTATCATGAAGAACCACTTTAAATTTTAATTTACAATAGAGATTTCCATTAATGATAGCTATAATGAATTTGGGATTTACCAGGCTCTTTTAATTGGATGTTTTCATCTATGACATCTCTTATGAATTTGGGCTTCCAATATTTCTATGCCATACATCATTTCCAACGAAGGTTCCATTCAAGCCATCTATAACAACAAAGTATGAGTTTCCTATTTGTTCCTTCGTCCCTTTTTGTTCCTCTAAAAACAATGCAGAAATATTAGTCAATGACTTGCCAACTTCGTTGGGAACAATGAAAAATTTAGAATGGATTGGGTTCAATACAAAACCATGTATAACCTCCCCCGCTATATTTGTTTCCATTGAATTTCTTAAAATAAGAGAAGGTGCAACTTGAGGAATTGCCTTTGAATTCAAGCTCATTCTCATACCAAAAGAGCAGTGCCCATTTCCAACAAATTGAGAGTCACGTGGTAGCATGTCTCTTTCCTAAAAAAGATTCATAGTGATGTCATTGGGATACCTATAGAGGTAGTATAGGAAGATGTCTATATGGAGTTATCAAGTATAGGTCTCTATAAAAATCCAAAAAATTGGGGCATTGCAGGAATTCCCTCATTTAAGTTTCTCAAACTTGGCATTGAAGTTCCTTCATTTTTAGCAGTTAGTTTAGATGATATGAAAGTTTTGTTGGTAGAATTAGTGTCATTTGATACTAAATAAAATATGATCTTGTCTAAGTTTAAGGAAATAATTTCATTTGAAATTTGTAGGTGCCTCGGGTTGTTTGAAGTGATGAACAAGGCAATGGCTTTCAAAGAACTTAGATGATGTTAGCCAAATATTAGTTGTATATGTAATATGGTCTATTGAATATGATATAGGATTCTAATTAAATGGATTCAATGTTGTAGTAGCACCATTCTTAGAATCAACAAAGGATATGTCCATTTGAATAGATAATTCTTGCCTCTAAGTTTGGAAAGGTATGGTTGATAGTTTCTCCTTTAATGCATGATTCACAAAAAAAGGTGTTCCTGTGAATTGCTTTGAGACCCAGTTCCCTTTCCTAGAAATTTGTTTGCATATATATCTACATGTTCTCCTAATGAGCATGAATTTAATTGGTTTTTAACAGCTCCACATAATTCACTTAAACATTTTCTTTCTCCAGGTGATAGATTAGCAATAACTTGATTTCAAATACCTTCACTTATAGAATATTGTTGATCTGATGGTTGGTTTCTCAGAGACTCTAATGAATGTTGAGAAGCACCTATCATATAAAAAATTGTGTCTTTAAGAATGCAATGTTGCATATTTTCATCAATAGCAATTGTTTCCCCTGCAAAAGACATCTATGAAGTTTCACAAATGGTGGAAACTATGGAATCAATTTGAGCTTGAATTTCACTAGCAATTTCCGCTCGGTTAGTGTTTAAAGAGGTTCCCAAATGGTTTGGCTCATATTCAATAGATGGATTTTCTATTGAATGTAAATCAGAGCATGCTCTTGGCTCCCCATAGAGAGAGAGATTTATGTTGCATAAAACTATTATGTTTTGGAACTCGTGCAATTCTTGATCTTTATGCCATAAGCTCGATTAATAATGGCTCCAACATCATAAATAAACTTGTAAGATTCCTTGTTAGAATCATGATTATGATCTGTCTTCCAAACATCATATTTAGTAACATCTTCAATGTTCAATGAGTCATCCATTATATGTGCAATTGTTTTAATTTTTGTGAACTAAGATTACATTTCAAATTCCTCTGTCATTTGTGTTCCATATTGGAAAACTTCGAGACAAATATTTCAAAAGATAATCATGCAGTTACAGTGCATATCCCTATAGTCGTAGGAATTAAATGTTTCACTACGGGTGTAGGAAGCTATGTCCTTGGTGAAGTTTTGCACCGTCAAAGACAGGAACAGTCCAAGGTAATTAAACAGGGGACCTTGGAACCAGAACTTCGAGCTTCAAAGGATAGTGGGAAATTGAAGCACGCAAGGAAGGTGACATGGACACGTTTATTTTCTAGGCTATGCTAGATTCTATTTTTAAGCAGCTCGTTAGAGCACCCCATGGTTAACTTATTTTCCCAAACTTGATGTGTCTAGTGCAACATGCATCACACAATGTGTCTTTAGATTTTGTAGAATGTCAATGCTTTATGGTATGCATATCTCCTTGTTATACAATACTTCATAAATTTTATCAAATGGAATGGAATTTTTGGTGGTAGATCATTCTTCCATTTTCCTTTGCAATTGTTAAGGCCATGTCAAATTTTATCTTTTGCCTGCAAGGGGAGCCTCCTGCTAATTCTACAAAGGGGAGATTTTTGTATATGGGATTTAAGCTTGAAACCTTTTATTTTATTCATATAGATTTTCACATATGCACTTAGAACATAAATTTCCCTAATCAATCAATTATGTAACAATTTACTGAGTGGGATGAAAAATGTATGGAAAGCTTTAATAAATTAAAACATCTACTAACTATCACCCCTATCCTAAATATTATTGATCCTTTCAAGGATTTTGTTGTATGCATCGACGCTTGTAAAGAAGGATTAGGCAGGGTCTTAATACAAGAAAATTACGTCGTAGCTTATGAATCTAGAAATTAAAGGAACATGAAAATAATTATGTTACGCACGATTTAGAACTTGATGCCATAATTCACACATTAAAAATGTGGCGACATTACCTCATTGGAAGGAAATTTATGCTTATGTTAGATAACATAAGTCTAAAATATCTATTTGACTAGCAAAATTTAAATGCTAGACATGAAAGATGGTTGTCTTTCTTAAGTGAATATGATTTTGAAATCAAACACATAAAAGGAAAGGAAAACAAAGTTATAGATGCTTTGAGTCGTCACGCAAATTCATTACATGCAAGCAACAATTATGAATCTGATATGAAAACCAGATCCTAAGTGCAGAAAATTCTGATAAGGAATACCAAATTTTAAAAGAAAAGATTGTTGAAAACGAACAAAAACAAATAAAAACAGATTTCAGCCTAAATAGAAGGGAACTGTTGCTGCATAAAAACAGGTTGTATATACCAAATACCGTAAAAATCAAACTTATTGTCATGAATGATTTACATAAACGACCATATCCAGGACATCATGGATACCAGAAGATGATCACCATGATTAAAAAATATTTCTTTTGTCCTAACATGAAGAAAGAGGTATCTGAATACTTAGCTCGCTGCATAGAATGTTAGCAAGTTAAGGAAGAACACCAACATCTAGCAGGACTGTTGCAACCACTATCCATTCCGGAATAGAAGTGGGAAACAATTAGTATGGATTTTATAACAAGCCTACCAAATAATTTCAGACAGCATGATTCAATCATGGTCGTAGTCAATAAGTTAAGTAAAGCCATTAATTTTATTCTTGTTAAATCTACCTATAAGGATGTTAACATTGCAGATAATTTTATGAAAGAAATATCCAGGTTACATGGTGTACCAAAAGTAATCGTTTCAGATAGAGACGCAAAATTTACAGGTAACTTCTGGAAAGCTTTGTTTAAAGGGTTATGTACACATTTGAATTTCAGTACTGCATATCATCTGCAAACAGATGGGAAAACTGAAAGGGTAAACAAATTCTTAGAAGACATGCTAAGAATGTATGTAATGGACAAAACCAGGTAAGAGGGAAGACTACCTACACTTAGTAGAATTTGCTTACAATAATAATTTTCAAGTATCTGCAGGTATGAGCCCTTTTGAAATTTTATATGGACGTAAATGTAATACTCCAATTTCTTGGAGCAATCCAATTGATAGGTTAATGTTAGGATCTGAGTTATTAAAAGACATGGAGCTAACCATGAAACAAGTGCAACAAAACTTGAAGGCTGCCCAAGACAGGCATAAACGTTATGTTGACCTAAAAAGAACTCCTAGAGAGTTCCAGGTGGGTGAACATGTATACATAAAGGTAAATCCCAAGAAAATTTCATTGAGATTGGGAAAATATTCAAAGTTGGAACCTAGGTATTGCGGGCCATTCAAAATTTTGGCTAAAGCAGGGTTGTTTGCGTACCACTTAGCCATACCACCCATTATTAAAGTGCATAATTTTTTTCACATTTCTATTTTAAAAAGATATATGCATGATGCTACTCATGTGATCGATTGGAATGTGATCTAGGTGAAACCTGAAGGAGAGTTCCAGGTGGGGCCGGAGCATATTATCGACAGGAGAAAAATTTTACTTCGAAATTGTACCATCATACAAGTCAAGGTGCAATGGAAGCACCTTAGTCCGAAAGAAGCTACTTGGGAACTGGAAAATGATGCATGGGAGGCATATCCAACCCTATTCCAAGATGAGGAGATGGATGAATAAAGGAGATAGTTAGTAACATTGAGGACAATGTTATCCTCTAAGGGGAGGTGTATGTAACGCACCTGAAATTAATAATTTATTATTATTTTTTGTTGAAAATACTTTATTTATTATTTTTATTATTTTTGACAGAAAGTCAAAAATAAAACATTTGTAATGAATTATTCTTTAATTAATAAAATATACTGAGGGGGGGACAAAAGTGGAATAGATGTTGAAGAGTGTTTGTTGACCCACAAGTGCAAAAGACAAGTGGTTGATGCTACTGAGTGAGAACTCAAGATGCAGGAGGCATCATCCCCAAAAATCAAGTCACAACTCCTAATTGAGTGCTAAAGAGCAAGAGGCTCATAAATGACCAAGTCCTAGGAAAAATACTATATAATAGTATGTCCATAAGAAAGCAAGAGGCTAACATTGGATGGGGATTGAATATGATAATGCAATAGATGGTGGATTAAGAGTAGTTTTCTCTCGTGGTTCAGCGAACATGATCGGGGGTTCTGGAGCAAGTAACTTCGCTGCTCCGAGAGTTGGTTAGGAGGAACGGATTTTCCACTTATGTTTTCCTAGAAGTGGTGCCAGGTTCTTATTCTATGTTTTAAATTTATAGTAGGTTGTTTCATTTTAGATATGGAATTGCTAATATATTCATAACTAGAAAGGATTTATTTAAATCTTATTACACCGGCACCTAGTATGCATTGATTTAGATCTAGCTGGTTTATGAGTTCTAATTTCGTTATGTTTTGTTTATATTTATAAATGTTAAATGAAATTTAGGGAAGTTCTTAGATCGGGCATCCATACCCGAGTTAGGGATTTCTCTTCATGATTTATATACTGGAAATCGAATTCCGTACTTAACATATATTTTACCAACTTATACCTATTTATTTCCTATACGATAGATTTAGTTTTAATGTATCTCTGTAATCTTTCATTTCCATTATTTTTCCAAGATTGAATGATAAACAATTAGTATTTTAGATTTCTTTTGATGTTGTTAGTACAAATCTAGATAATTCATGATTAGGGAAGATTGAGGAATAATCCCTATTTATTTATTATAATCATCTACAGTCAAAGAGTCCTATGAATATGTATAGTACAAATATTTTACAAACAAACTTACAGTACATATATTACAGGGATAATCACCTACATAATTAACATAATTAACTTATAAACAAATCCTTTATGGATCCACAAGTAAACAATCATATCCAGATCATAGATCCATAACTAAACAAAGCTCAGATGCGAGTTAATCAAATACAAACCAAAATTACATACATTGCATGACAGGTCGTAAGTGATCAAGTCGGGATCCATTAGATCAAAGTTTATCTCTATAAACAAGATATACAATTACTTTATATAATCCATAATTAATAACTAGCAGTACCTAACTAGTTCGCGGGAACCAAATCTACAACATATCAAACAATACCGTTCCACATTAGTCGCTTAAACATTAAATGAGCTATTTAAACTATGGTCGTAAGCTCATGGTCATGGATGCCTTTACTCTACTGCAAATTAACATTACATACGCATACAGAAGCTAAACCGATGCGGTATAAACCCAATAAAAAACCTCATATGGGTCGTATTATCATAAATACTACTAGCTCTACATACTGGTATTATAAACAGAGATAAATACATTTACATAGTAGAGAAAACAAAGTTGCATAAACTATTTTAAAACCCTCTCACGGGTTCACCATAATAATAATAATAATATCATTATTATTTACAAAGTTAAGGTTTTAAACAGAAAACATTTTCAACAAAACATAGCACAACTGTAAGACCATCAAGGATCACAACCTGTGAACCAAAGAATAAACACGAATACAATTCGCAGTAAAGACCCTAAGGGTCGTTCTTTAAAAATATAGTTAAACAATACATTTCGTGAATACAGGGTGGTTGTAAGTCCATCTTTGATGGCTTCCACTTGTTATTTACAAACCACATATAAATTCATTTAAATAGAACCAATGATGTGGAGGTAAGACCATCCACAGTGACACCCACGATATCATTGCAATCTGCACAGGATTTTAAAATGAATACACTTAAAACCCTTACAAAGAAATAAGGTCGTAAAGCCTTCTGTAAACATAGGGTAAACCCTTTGGGGTTTGAATGAAATATGCTTATCTTATGCATATTTGGAGTCCTCTTCTCTTGGCTCATCGACACTCAGGTTCAAGTACCTACAACAACACATATAAAAACACATTAAGCTACAGATTGCTTCAAACCACTGTATGAAAGAAAATCACAGAGATAGGATTGCTTAGTGTTACCTAAGGCATCCAAAGACGCAGGCCCAGGAGGAGGTGACCCATCACCTCCTTCTCCAACGCCCTCCACCTGCAAAATTTTATGTCACAGTTAGAATCAGATGAATAACCAAAAGGAAAACTTGAAACAAGTTTTATAAACCTTATAACTTTACCTTGGGTGAGTTGCAGAGAGGGCCAAGGTCGGCTCCTCCGGAGTTACCCTTGTCCCTCCTCTTCCAGCAAAACGATAATGTACTATCAGTTTATGCCTTAAAAAAAAGAATTCACCAAACGAAGTTTACAGAGTTCTAGAGGTCTTACATTATGTTAAGCATGGCAGTGTACATGCTCAAGTTGATGACGGGGTCATGGAGGCACGAGCAGCATGCTGCATACTGCCATAGAAGTCATGGAATCCAGGAAACCCTTGGAAAACGAAAAATGAGCACAATTCCATTAACATTATGGAAACAACTATACACCATAAACCCTAACACCATATCCATTGACAAAGCATAGCTTTGTCTCTTGTCCTCTATAGACCAACGACCAAATGCAACAAACGAAGGTTTTAGATAGCCAAAAAGGCATGTTAAAAACCCTATGAAACCCTTGAAATATCATCATACAGGTGGACGACCGAGATCCACTCTCGAGCCACCTCGAAGGGCTTGGTTGCACTATCAACTCGCATCTCGGACAAAAATTTAAATCTCCAAGTCACCAAGGTACAACATCATAACTCACGGCCCGATGCATTCATGGCCCACAATAATTGCAAATCAAATGTTTTAATCAAGCTCGAACAATGTGATAAAACATCAAACTAAAAAACCATATAATATATTGCAAACCATGGTGTAAACCATGTCACATCATATTCCATTATAATATACCAAGAAACCTTGTTTATGACTTATAACCTTTGGATCACATATCAACAAAGGGTTTTACACTATGGTAAATACCATACACTTTACACCATCGCACTTTAGGATGGAGTCCTCACAATGTACACCATGAGCTTAGGCTATGGTAAGGCCCATGGCATTTTAAACCTCAATGAAAACCTTAATACATTAATGGATGGGATCAAGGCTATGGTATAGTCTTCCAATCCTTAGGGTTACTAAAGCCCTAGTAATAAAATTAAAATGAAATCAAGGAAACTGCAAACATCAACTTGTGATATAGCTGAGCACTATGGATGGAGCTGGACATTACCTCAGCTGACGAAACCTGGCATAGTAAGTAGAACAAAGAGATCAATAACTTGCATAAACATTAATAATCTAAAACATGAGTAAACTAATGGTTAAATACTGCTAGTCAATGCATTTAAAAAAAATATTTAGGAATTTTGAGGTGTGTTACAATTTAAGCATCACATTTATACTTTGTAAATTCAACTTTGTTCCATGAGAATTGAATTCTTGGGAAGTAAATTATTTTGTATTGTTGTGTAATCCCTAAGGATTCATCGTACATGTGGATCATTTGCATATTTTCTTTTGTAAATTTCGTTTTGGAATCTATACAGGTATTCCTTATTAATGATTAAATTGTGAGCATCAATTTCTGTGTACAGAAACTTCAGTTTGTATATAAAAAAACATTTTTGTATTTATCTGTCATTTTTGACAAATTTTGTGTGAAATTTAGCTTAGAAACTAGTCATAGAAGTTGTGTGAATCATTTGCTTTATTCTATATGTAAAAATAACTCCATAGAATCAATTTCAGACTATGTAGATTGCATTTTGACAGAAAACGTTTTAACTTTGTGAAATCTTGATTTGTGTACGCTGTAATCTCTTGTGAATCCCTGTAGTAGAGTGATATTATGTCCATACTTTGTTTTTGAAGATGTGTTCTTGTCTTTTCAAGCATATAGATTGATCTTTCTTTTGATTTCCCAGCTCTAGAGTAATTTTTCGTAGTTTGGAATAGTATCGACTAGTTTAGTGTGGTTTAGCATGCATTCCTCATTAGTTCAATTCATTTCAATTAACATATTAATTTTAGGATCCATTTTATCAATTATTTTAAAAAAATCCATTAAATTATTTAATCTCCTTTAAGATAATCTAGTCACTATTAAAAATCCATAATACTTATTAAAAAAAATTGAGTTTTTTATTAAAATATTAAAATATTTAATCTCCTTTAAGATAATCTAATCACAATTAAATTGGAAATCTTCCCGAAGTGAAGAAGCATTGAAGAAAGGAATGAACACTAGGTTTTATGGCTGTTAGTTATTCATCATTAAGCTAGCATAACATTATGTTAGGATCTTTACTGAGAGAATAACATTCACAGCAATAAAACATAAGCACAACACAAGAGACAATGAACACAGTGTTTATCCTCGAGGAAACCATAAATCGTGAAAACCCCGCAACTTCCTCAGAGATAGAATCAGCACCAAAATAGAAAAGCCCCAAAACAGTAAGTGATCTCCTGACAGCAGCAGTCTCTCTCTCTCTCACACTGAGAGAGCTTCTCCTCTCTCACTCATGCGCCCCAATGAGTGAGTGTGAGTGTTGCAAGTGAGATAAATAGAGAGGCTCACTCTCTATTTATATTCTTTCGTTCACTTGAAGTGCACTCCAACATGTCATCCTCACTTAACAATTACTTACTAGAGCCTACATCTCTAGGAGTGTCTAATAACCCTAGTGCCCCACCACTTGTGGGGACTTTGCCTCCTCCGACCAATAGGAGGGTAACACAATGGTGGGGACTATTTCCCCTACTTACAATGACTCACCTAGGGTTGACTTCACTAGGATAGTATAATAAACCAAGGGCCCCACAACTGTGGGGACTTTAACCCTTGACCAATAGGAGGGTTACCCACAATGACTTGACATGAATTTCTCATTATAGAAACTTCCCGGGATAAACATCGGGGTATGACATGACTCAAATACATTACAATACATCCTGGAATAAACATCGGGTTCCAATATATAAGAAATATGGATGAATACATTCCGAAGTTACAAATACATCAACACTCCCTCTTAACTAGGAAGGTATTCTCTCGACACAATTTATCAGCACAAGTCTTCTTCTCTGTATCATCTGGATCATCATTAAGTTCTCGTCATCTTCATCTTCAAGTCATCTTCATCATCGGATCTGTATCATCACTCGATCTGGATCATCATCACTGAATCTAGATCATCACTCGATCTGGATCATCATCATCACTGGATCTAGATCATCACTCGATCTGGATCATCACTGGATCTGGATCATCACTTGATCTGGATCATCTCTAGGCATCATCACTGGATCTGGATCATCACTTGATATGGATCATCTCTGCTGGATCATCATCACTGGATCTGGATCATCATCACTTGATCTGGATTATCTCTGGGCATCATCACTGGATCTGGATCATCATCACTGGATCTGGATCATCACTGGTGCTATCTCTTGATTCTTCTCGTCATCAAAACCTCTACAGAGCCAGTCCTTTTTCATATTGGATGTATCATCTTAGAGCTGGTCCTTTTTCATACCAGATGAGGCAGCTACTCAGAGCTATTCCTTTTTCATACTAGATGAGTCTTCCCAGAGTTAGTCCTTTTTCATACTAGGTAGGGAATCACAGAGCTAGTCCTTTTTCATACCAGATGAGGCATCATAGAGCTGGTCCTTTTTCATACCAGATGTGGCAGCTACTCAGAGCTAGTCCTTTTTCATACTAGATGAGCCTTCACAGAGCCATCCCTTTTTCATGCTGGATGTGGCATCTACACAGAGCTAGTCCTTTTTCATACTAGATGTGTCTTCACAGAGCCAGCCCTTTTTCATGTTGGATGTGGCATCTACACAGAGCTAGTCCTTTTTCATACTAGATGTGTCTTCATAGAGCCAGCCCTTTTCATGCTGGATGTGGCATCTACACAGAGCTAGTCCTTTTTCATACTAGATGTGTCTTCACAGAGCCAGCCCTTTCATGCTGGATGTGGCATCTACACAGAGCTAGTCCTTTTTCATACTAGATGTGTCTTCACAGAGCCATCCCTTTTTCATGCTGGATGTGGCATCTACATAGAGCTAGTCCTTTTTCATACTAGATGTGTCTTCACAGAGCCAACCCTTTTTCATGCTGGATGTGGCATCTACACAGAGCTAGTCCTTTTTCATACTAGATGTGTCTTCACATAGCCAACCATTTTTCATGCTGGATGTGGCATCTACATATACCTGACAATGGAAGGAACCAATCCTCTCACCATGTCATAGCCCTTACATCCAACCATGGAAGGAACCAATCCTTTCACCATGTCAGAATGGCACTGCACTTACATCTGATCATGGAAGGAACCAATCCTCTCACCATGTCAGAATCGCACAACACGGACATATCACTTCCTCTTGGGAGGAACCTCGATCTGGAGAAAACCAAGCTTCTCCCTGAAGTACTCAAACTTCACTCTCGCCAGTTCTAGCATAGAATCACATCAGGGCTGATTACATCCAAGGATAACCTGCGAGCTTTGCCAGGACCATTTACATCCGAGGACAACCTACAGGACCGTTTATGTCTGAGCAACCTATGAGCTTTGCCAGGATTTATGCTCGGACAACCTGTCTCACAAGCTATGCTAGAACTCCCTCTTTCGAGAGATCTCGATCTGTATCACAAACTGGAGCTGCACTGCTCCTCTCTGCATCATACCAAAAATGCAAGTCAGATCAATCAAATCAAATAGTAGTTTTCAAAAGAAAGATACTACCTCCCAAATCACAAGTGGCAACATCTTTTGCCTCGGCTGTACTCAGCACCATGCAGGACTCCATCCTATCAAACCAAGAGATCACACCTGATCTCATACTGAAGTAGTACCTCGAAGTGCTCTTCCTATCAATGGCACTGCCTACCCAATACGAATCCACATAGCCCTCTAGGTTAATCTTCTGATTCATATCATACTTGATCCCATACTCAACTGTACCCTTCAGGTACCTCAATGCATGCTTTGCAACCATCAAGTGAACATGTCTCAATGTGTTCACAACAAAGCAAATATCTAGTCTCATATTTGTCAAGTACATCAAGAAATAAATCATCTGACAATACATCATGGCATCATTGACTCTGATGAAGCAACACTCAATAGCTTCAGGTTTGATGCCATAGGTGTGGTCATGGCCTTGCAGTCATCATCCTGAACCTCTTTAGGATCTTTACTGCATACTTCCCTTGTCCACACCTCCATGCCTAGTGTATCGACACATAACAGGAACATCACTGGTCTTCCGCCTTCAACCTTAAATCAAAGGTTGGAACCCACTTTACTCTCAGTAAAGCCTAGAGTCACCAATAATATATCCATCATGTTGTACCATGTCGTACCTCAGGATCTTCTGCAGTCACTCCCTCCGAAGCATCATGCTCCCTCTGTATTTCGTACTCTATGCACTGAAACATTATGTACTAGAGTGACAAGTAGCTTCCTATGCTACTAATCTTCTATGTATCCATCTAGGATCATTGGATACCAAGATCCTCTATCTTGAACCTTTTCAAAAGTTCCTCTTGCACCCATCTATGAGCTTGTCATCCTTTATCCACCTTGTAGCAAAGGTTCAGATCTTCATTAAGCTCCTCACATATGTGTTATCCTATGGGTGTTTTCTAAGCACATACAAGGCCTTCTTTCATTTGCACACATGATTCTGCCTGTCATGTGTCTTCACTTGCAATGGCTGCAAATGTCTCTTCATAGTCTATGCCTTCGTTTCATGAGAAGCCTCGTGCTATGAATATTTCCTTGTATCCCATGATGTTTCCATCTACTACATGATGGAACTACGAACTTCCCTTCATGTATCGATACTGCATCCTAGACATCATTCTTCCTGAACTGATCTTCCCTTTGAAGGTTCTGCATCAATGATGTCGCTGCATTCGTCATATTATTTTTCATTTTGAAATGTCGTCACTTGTTCTTCAGAACAAGTCTCATTCTTCTTTACTTGTAGGTGATTATGTATGCGATCTTTCCTACAATTCAAATGCATTTGTATGGTTAGAAACGTTTCATAAGGAATATTCAAACTGGAAAATTATTATGCATAAATATATGATCATGCAACTACTTTAGCTAATACAACATTCATCCATATCTCACTGAAACTTTCTAGATACCTTCCATCTCTACCAGGACAACATTGCGATTGTGCACTAATCCAATATGTCAGCAAAGAGGTTTCATTCTAGATAAGTAGCAATGGAGAGTTGTATAGCACCATGAGCTACTTACCCATCACATGCATATTAGTAGTATACTGTCGTTAATGCAAACATCCTATCATGCATAATACATCAACTGAATATAAACAAATATATAACAAAACAATATCATGAAATGACAATTGAATACTTATCTTTATTTGTTTCATGGCTAGACTCCTTCTTGAGCCTTCAGCTTCATCGTCTTCTTCATTTGTAATATCATCGTTTCTTATCCAAATACTAAGGTGGATAAGAGATTCTTCAAGAGTTGATTTCTTCATATTCTTCATTGCTTGAGGGATCTTCTTTGGATGGTGAGAGCTTGATCTTCAATTGCTCCCATCTTCTCTTCTCTTCTTATGAGTCGAGCTTCTTCTTCTTCCTAGAGTCTACTGAAGGTAATCACTTCCTTCTGGCACACATTCCTTGAATGAATGAATCCCATGATCCTGGGAGGCCATTTAAGGTGGTCATCACTGCTTATGTATTCTTCATTTCTTCTTTTACCGCTTCAAGTTGTTCTTTGATTTGAGAGACCCTTATGACTACATGGTCTCTGCATTCTGGATCTTCACATTCTCCAACTGGTTTCTTAAGGTCATCTTCTGATGTATGATCTTTCCTTCAAATAGCTTGGTCAAGGAATCAAACATCATTGGTGTCTTTAGGGAAGACACTTGTGGTACAAGTTGATCCGTGACTGAATCAACCATGATCTTCTTGGCCTTGACCAAGTTCTTCTTGTGAAAGGCTTCTAACCTCATCTCCCTCTGAAACTGGAACCTCTATACTCATGTAGGTGTCCAATCCATTTTCTTCAGAGAGATCAAATACTTCCAGGCTTGGAAGTTGTCAACTTCACCAAACTTATCATCAAGCTGATGTGATAGATCACATTGAAATGAGAACCTCAAATGAAAATAGCAAAGGATTATATCTTACAGATTTGAGGTGTCCGTCTTGGTTCCGTAGTTGGCTGATCTAGGGTTTGCCACAGAAACCCTAATTTTCAAAACTTGGAATATTTTAGATATGATTGGATATACATATAGATCTCTTCAAATTGAGCTGTCCAATGTACTCCTTTTCTGAAAACAGTAGAGGGAAGGTCCAGAACAGGAAGCCCTAGATTTCCAATTTCTTCTGCAGAAATTCTTGTTACTGTTTCTGTGATATCTCTGAAATTACTGATCCTATATGTCTAAAATTTCTCAATACGATAACCTCAACTTTCCCTGATCTAACACCATAGGTTTCATTAGAATTGGTTTCACCATTTTGGATTTATGATCATTTTCCCAAGGTGACCTTTTGCAGGACTGTTCAGAACAACGAAGTTGTACGGAATTCCACGTCTCACTGGTTGATATTCTGAGTCTGATATTTGGACCACCGAAATTAAAGTCTATTCCCTTTCTGGAACATCTTCAGGAATTCCATTTGGACCTCTATAGCCCAATATATTTCAATTCTCCCCAGGTGTCCTATTTATGGATGATTTCTATAAGAGGCTGTAAACCTAACTTTGAGAGATCATATCTCCTGGAATACAGCGAATCGGAGGATGAATTTTGGACACAATTTTATTAAGGATTTTATCTTCCCCCCCTAGAATTTTTAGTGCTTGAGACTTCTCCAATCTCGGGATATATCAAATGTACCAAAACTTAGCAGTTTTAGTATTTAGGGTTTTTCTAGCTCAGGGTCAAACTAGGGTTTGACTTTCCTGGAGTTTCACCCAACCAAATTTATTGATCCAGGTCTCTAAAATTCGGTTTTGATGAGAAGAAAAATCCTATGGTGGTCTCACTCAAAAATTCCTCTTCTGTAGAAAGCCCTAATTTCTGCATTGAAAACTGAAAATGCTCATAATCGAATTCCGCTTCGATAGAAAGATGCGCCCTTCAATGGAGAGTCAACCTAGCATACTTTTGCTAATGGATTGTGGAGAGAGAACCAAAAATTAAGAATCCCTAGCTTCTGCAGCTGCACAATGTCTTCTTCTTAGGTTAGCTCTGATACCATGTTAGATTTTTATCATTAACCTAGCATAACATTATGTTAGGATCTTTACTGAGAGAATAACATGCACAACAATAAAACATAAGCACAACACAAGAGACAATGAACATGGTGTTTATCCTCGAGGAAACCATAAATGGTGAAAACCTCGCAACTTCCTCAGAAATAGAATCAGCACCAAAATAGAAAAGCCCCAAAATAGTAAGTGATCTCCCGACAGCAGCAGTCTCTCTCTCTCACACTAAGAGAGCTTCTCCTCTCTCACTCATGCACCCCAATGAGTGAGTGTGAGTGTTGCAAGTGAGATAAATAGAGAGGCTCACTCTCTATTTATATTCTTTCATTCACTTGAAGTGCACTCCAACATGTCGGCCTCACTTAACAATTAATTACTAGAGCCGACATCTCTAGGAGTGTCTAATAACCCTAGTGCCCAACCACTTGTGGGGACTTTGCCTCCTTCGACCAATAGGAGGGTAACACAATGGTGGGGACTATTGCCCTGACTTACAATGACTCACCTAGGGTCAACTTCACTAGGATAGTCTAATAACCCAAGGGCTCCACAACTGTGGGGACTTTAACCCTTAACCAATAGGAGGGTCACCCACAATGACTTGACATGACTTTCTCATTATAGAAACTTCCCGAGATAAACATCGGGGTATGACATGACTCAAATACATTACAATACATCCCGGAATAAACATCGGGTTACAATATATAAGAAATATGGATGAATACATTCCGAAGTTACAAATACATCAATAATGGCCACCTCTTCCATGGATCCGCCAGATTCGATGTCGGATGATCGTCGCGCCTGCTTGGAGCTTGGCTTCCGAAGGAACGTTGATTCGCATCCCCCTTGCAAGCCTTCACATTGCGACTCTAGGTTCGTCAAACGCATGGAAGTCCCAGAAGTAAAGCTATCATCCACTGCATCAAAATTCAAAGAAGTTGGTCTCTATGAAAAAGGTTTGGTAGGTCATTTCACTGGGCTCTGGCCCTCCCCTCGATCCATAGAAATTTGGCTAAATAAAAATTGGAGACCATTGATCTAGGGAGAGGTTTAGCAAAAAATTTGTGGTCGATTTTTTTTTGTTTTTCTGTTTGAAAAAAGAGAACGTCGGGATCTTATTTTTAGGAATGGTCCTTATTCCATGGGCCCATGAGGTATATACCTCAACAAATGTGATTTATCCTTCGACCCAGAAGAGGACATCCCCACTTTAGTTCCAGTATGGGTTAAACTTCCACATCTCCCACTGCATTGTTGGAATGAGGAAGACCTTAAAGCTATCAAAAAATCACTAGGGAAATACATCGACAAATATGATCCTAATCCTCCCATGTTTTCCTGCGCACGAATCTCTGTTGAGGTAGATCTAGATAAAGGCCTCCCAGAAGCAACAAACCTCACCATTGAAGGATGGAATCATCTTCTAACAGTAGACTATGAAAATATTCCTTTCAAGTGCAAGGTGTGTCATGAATATGGTCATTTCACAAAATATTTCCAAAAGAGAGCCCAATAGGTTGATGGGGAAACTCAAAAATAAGAATGGAACGATGTAAAAAGGAAAAAGGAGAACAAAACAAATGCAAGCCAGTCGAATACCCCAACAACAAAGAAGGCCACAGAGAACAGATTTCAAGTCCTTTCTACAAAGGAGAATGAGCAAATAGATCCCATTGTGGCTGAGAAGGAAACAAATCCCAGAAAAAACACTAAAGCTGAACCAGTATTAATGGAAATAGGGCAAGAAGCAAGTTATGAACCCACTCTCCCATAGCACGCATATGTTGAAGTAAGACCTCACTCGTCAAAAAAATTATGGGGGATCAGTAACAAGATCCAGATCCAAGGCACAGCCAGAAGATACTTCAGACAAGAAAGAAGAGGAGATAGAGCCCTTAAACAAAAAAGGAAGGAAGCCCAACAAATTTCATCGAGAAAGAGAAACAACCCGAGAAAAAGTAGCAAGGAAGCAGTCTAGTTTAGATCACTTGGTCAGAAGCTATCCATTGGAAAAACAAGTTGGGGAACTTGTGGAAGGGAAAAAGGATAGAGTAGTACCACAAAACAATAAGAAGTAATGAAACTCGTCTCCTGGAATCACAGAGGCCTAGGAGGAAATCAAAATATTGAAAAAATAAAAAGATTAAAGCAAACTGAAGCTATTTCCATCCTCGCAATACAGGAGAAAGAAATGCAAGAAGAAGACTGTCTATCAGCTATGAAGAAAATTTGGAAGACAGGTGAAGGAAAAGTCGTAGGTGCTCAAAGAGCCTCAGGAGGCATCCTTACTTGGTGGGATTCAAATATCTATAAATTTATATATGCAATCGAAAACCGTCATTGGTTGTTTGTTGAGCTTGAGGATCTCGATACCCAGGAGATTCTCTAGATAGGAAATGTTTATGTACCAAAAAATCATGGATGCAAAGATGGATTCTGGACACAGCTGGAAAATAAAAAATACAATAAGATGCAACAGCCTTGTATAATTGTTGGTGATTTTAACACCACTATCTCCTTAGAGGAAAAAAAGGAGGCTCCAAAGTCAGAGATCCCTTTGGAGAAATATTAGAATATTTAATGAATGCTTGGAGACTAGTAGATATCAAACCAAAAAGAGGGAAGTTCACTTGGAGCAATAAATGTTTTGGGCCAGGCCATATTGCCGTCAGAATGCACAGCAATTTGGTAATTTCTTCCTTCCTTGACAAACCCCTTTTTCCCTGTTTCACACCTTCTAGCTTATGTTGTTTTAGACCATCACCCTCTTTCTCTCTTTATCAACCCAATCGGGAACCTATGGCCTCTCCCTTTCATATTTTTCGCTACTTGGATCAAGGACTCAGGCTTCTTTGATATAGTTCGACAAGCCTAGAATATTTTTATTCAGGGCTATGCAAGCTTTATTTGGGAACACAAACTCAAGAGTGTCAAAAAGGGGCTTAAGATATGGGTTGTAACCCATGATTTCAATCCCGAAAAAGAGAAAGCAGCCCTAATTAGAACCCTTAAAGGTATTCAGGATCAAATGGAGCAGGTCGAAATAACCAAAGAAATGTCGCTTGAAAGATAAAGATGTTGATAGGAAATCCAAACTCTCCTATGAAGAGAAGAGGAATAATTGCGTCTAATATCTAGATGCCTTTGGTTAAAAGGGGGTGATCAAAAAACCAAAATTTTCCACTATCAATGTAAAGAGCGGAACAAAAAAACACAATAAAGGAACTCACCAAAGAAAGTGGGGAAAATTTATTAGATTATGAGGAAATCAAAAGAGAGATCAAAGATCATTTCGAAGATATTTACTCAAATGAAGATGAAGTCACATAGGAGGAAATGGTCATCCTTAGTGATGAGATACCCAACATAATAAGAAAATACCATGAAGCTTTAAACCAACCTATTTCCCTCAACGAGGTTCATTTAGCAGTCTGGTCTCTGCACCCAGATAAACCCCCTGGGTCTTATCGGTTTCCAATCAATTTTTAATCATTAAAAAAGATCTACTAAAAATGTTGATATGGACTCAATCCAAGGAAAAGATAGGTGGCACTACAAATTCCACCTTCCTTGCTCTTATTCCTAAGGAAAAGAATCCATCCTCCATTAAGCGGTTCATACCTATCTCCCTCTGCAACTCCTCTTACAAAATCCTCTCCAAGGTCATTTCCAACAGACTTAAAAAGGTAATTCCTCGTCTCATCTCAAAAAATCAGGGAGAATTTTTAGCTGGCCGACATATATATGAAAATATCCTCCTGGTGCAAGAAGTTATCCACTAATGTCAAAAATGCCAGGAAGCAGGTATGGCAATCAAATTAGATATTACTAATTCCTTTGATATAATAAGGCACGAATTTATATTTCACATCCTGGAAAGGTTTAGTTTCCCACCCAGCATCATAAGATGGATCAAAGACTACATTAGAAGCCCCTGGATAGCTCCTTTGGTCAACAGACGACCAACTTCTTTCTTCCAATCCCAAAGGGGAATTCATCAAGGATGTCCACTGTCCCCTTTCCTATACATTTTAGTTGCAGATTCTCTCAACAAAAGACTCAATAAGCTTAAAACTGAAGGGAATATCCCTGGTATATCCTTTGTTAGGGGATTCCAACCTATTAATCATGCGCAATTCGTTGATGATATCATTCTTATGGGAAGTGCTTCGACTCAAATAGCCAGAAGGATCAAACACTCTCTCGATCTCTTCCTCAAAGTTATTGACAGCCAAATCAATCCCTCCAAATATTGACTTTATGGTTGGAACGAGAACCCTCACTTCCTCAGAGAGATCGCCTGCATTCTCGGTATCAAGATCAGCCTTGACAGGACCTTCTTTGTTTACCTTGGAATTCCAATCTCTAAGCGCACATACAATCCCACTGCTTGGATCTGAATAATCCAAAAATTGAAAAATAAAATGCAAGTTCGGGGCTTAGGATGGCTCAATCAAGCTGGAAAATTAGTCCTCATCAAATCCATTATGGCTTCTTATCCTATATTCACTTGCAAAATCCATTGTCAATGGTATAAGTATAGAAATTAGAAAATTTCTCTGGCAAGGTGGGAAGACACAAGGGAAAAAGTTCAATTTGGTTAATTGGGACAATATCATGGAAGTTAAAACTAATGGAGGGTTGGGAATTAGGGATCCCGATCTAATGAACAAGGAAATGGGATCTAACTTGGTTTGGAGATTGATCTATGGGGAAAAGGATTTGTGGAAAGAGGTAATCGAGAAAAAATGCATTAAGAAAACAAGATCAAAATGCCTGGATTCCTCCTGGGATGGTAAAGGCACCCCATATAGAGTCTCTGCAAAAAATCTGTTGGCCTAATTAAAGACAACCTCTATTGGATCCCGGGGAATGGTTGAAAAATAAACATCTGGACAGATACTATTTTGGGACACCCCCCTCTAGCATCCATTAACAATTTAGTCAATGTTCGATGTTCGATGCACGATCTCAATCTGATTAAGCTAAAGGATATCTCAAATTGGAATAACAATGGAGATTGGGCAGGGTGGAAGGTCTTGCACCCTCCTCCTCATCTTCAAAAATATTATGCCCTCTTTACTTTCCACCTTCATGGCATTGCTCCCTCCAACATCAGGAATCGAGACTCCAGAGGATGGGGCATGCATGGCTTCTACATTGTCAAAGAAGGGTACAAGAAACCGAGGAACAATGGTGATTGGTCCTAGACCAACTTATGGAAAAAGGTATGGAACTTTGATTGCATCCCTAAAGTCAATATTTTCTTTTGGATTTTAGTTAAAAAAAAGCTCTTGGCTGCCGATAATTTAAGGAAAAAGAGGATTTCGAGGCCCCTCTAGATGTTCTCTTTGCCTCTCCCATGAAGAATTAGTACTTCACCTTTTTATGTTTTGTCCTTTCACCGTTCAAGTCTAGAGCCACATTCTTGGTAATCTTGGAGGAAATTTTTTCCTCCCAGACAATACTCGAGACTTGGTCAACAAATGGAAGGCCTTATACCTAGGGAAGAAGAAGACTCTTATCAGAATCTGGAATACTGTCCCAAAAAACACTTGTTGACAAATATGGCTTTCCAGGAACATGTTTATATTCGATGGAAAGAAAGTTGATTCACTGTGAGTCGTTAATAAAGTCCATAATATGATTCATGAAAATCTGACCTCCAAGCATGTTACTTTTCCCGATTCAGAGAACTCAACCCCATGGAAATGAGTTGGTGTCGTGATATTTTAATACAAAGCTCTCCTCAAACAAAAATTTCTATATATCTACAACCTTGGGAGATCAGAAAAGGAAAAGAAGAATTCCTTCAATGGAGACTAAAGCAACATAGTTTCACTCTTTTCTTCGACGGCGCCTTGAAAGGCAACCCTAGGGAGGTATGTGCAGGTGGGATTATCTTCGATCCTGGAGGAAATACAGTCACTTCTTTCACTCGGGGAATAGGACATAGACCTAACAACAAAGCGGAATGGCTCTCGCTTCTTCTAAGTTTGGATCTTGAAAGACAGATTAATATCTCAAAACTCATAGTTTTCAGAGATTCAAAGCAGGTCATCCAGAAAATGAGAACAGACCACAAACATGGTGTAGTCAACTGCAAAAAAATTCATGATCGTATATGTCATCTCAACTCAGATCTCCAGGCCACCTATTTCCACATTCTTAGAGGAAATAACACCACAACAGATAAGCTTGCAAATCAAGGTGTCAAAAACAAACTTGGCATAGTTTCTATTAAAGGCCACTCCAACATCCATAAGCATGTTCCCTAGTCGCCCTTATTATACCACTTGGTGGGGGTGCTTCGTTTGGCCCTCCCGTCATTCTCGATCAAACTCCCGACAATCGACTAACAGATGTCCACCATCGTGGACAAGTGGCTCTAGTGTCCATGTGATGGGCTTAAATGACCGTCCTGGCCTTTGGTTTCCAGAGGCTTTGAGACGATTTCTCGCTCATGCCATGGAAGAACCCTGCAGGATGAAAACATTCCCCTCGAACACAGTTCTGTATCACGATTCTGATGAAGAGCTCCCCAGGTTGCTTGCTCCCCATTCTGGTTTTTGGTCTTCAGAAGAAGAAATGCAGTCCAGGCTCTCGTTTGCAGGCTTATACAGAGAAAGGGATTCAGTTTGTGTTCCACTCGACCCTTTGCAGATCCTATTTTCGCTCTTCGTTCTCTTGGTTCCAAGCAATTCTCAGTCTTCAATGGAGAACAATGAAGAAAACGCGGGCATAAATGAAATAAAGTCCACATTGAAAGACATTAAAATACACCTGCAATGGGTTTATGAAATGGTGTGCACTAGTGTGAAGGAAAACAGGGTTGTAGCGTATGATGTGAAGTATTTGACAAATCAAATGGGATGCCACGAGTCCAAAACTGATGATAATGATCATGACCTTCGTGAACTAATGGGAACAATTGATTTCATCAAAGAGGAAGTTCAGAAAATCTCAAATATGAACCATTGCAGCGATTGCCAAGAAACTCCAGCTCATGGTGACCATCCAATGGAAGAAACCTCGATTGTGTAGCCTGTTCACATGCTAGAAGGAAAGAAGAAGCACTAGGTTCAGCT
>LPNX010015482.1:138914-165887 GCA_001517045.1 Pseudotsuga menziesii | reverse complement strand
TTTGAACTGAGCATTCAACCTCATCTTACAAACTCGAATCTTGACTGAGGAAGTTTGTTTTTACAGTCACGGGTCAGTCTAGCATTGTAACCATCAATCACCTCAAGAATCCAAATTGTCCACATTGCAAAATCCAAAATTCATAAATGATAAAACATCAAAAATGGTCTTCTATTAGGCTGCCTACAATTCTCCATTGGTCCACCCGAGTTTCTCAGAAGATATACAAAAATCTCATGATGTTGTAGATTAAACCCTAAGTAAACTCAGGACTATGTCTTCTTGCCGCTATCACTAAATTTCCACTGTCACATTTGCCTCAGTCCTCAACAGTCAGCAAGCTCATCTTCATCATCAGCAAGGTAGTGGAATGAGCATCATAGTAAGTAGGGCATCATCATATCAATCATCCAATACCAAATGAAAATGGACTGTCAAAACCCTGAGGAATTCTTCTATTGAGAATTCAGACTGTTTGACCAAAATATCTTTGCTGAAAATTTGGGTCTGTAATGAAAGCTGCCTCAGTCAATAGTCCACCCAAAACTCAGTGTTGCTCCAAAATTTGGATTGCTCCTTCACCCAAATTTTACCTCATCCCAACAAGCTTACTCCTTCACATTCGTTGGAATTCTGTTAGAGTGTGAGAGAAAGAGTTTATCCTTATATCTCTGCTCAAATTTTGGTACAAACAAACCCCAAAAAGATTCCTCAGCTGTAACTATCGTTTCCAGAATTAGGGCTACAAAAGAACACCAAAAATTTGTGACTTTGTGGAAGAATATAAGACTGTATTAAGTGTTGAGAAAGTCCCTAGACAAGTTTCAATAATGGACTGTCATCTTTTCAAAAACATCAGACAGTTTGAAGAGATCTATTACTACAAAAATTCATGGTGTTCATCCGTCTACCTCTGCCACTGAAAATTATCAAAAAGTGTCTCTATCTGCTGCTATATCTCCACCGGAAATCCACAAATGCTTTTCCTCAGTCAGCCTCATCTGCGAGATCTACTACACTCTCATTAGTTGGATACACAGAGCATGCAAATTCAGGATTGTTTTATGTTTCTAGAATACCCCAAGCAAGTCCAAGAATGGACTGCATCAAAAACCATCCAACAAATTCGAGACTGTTGTACAGAAAAAAATTGGAACTGTCACCTCCAAAAAAAAATTCAGGACTGTTATAAAGGAAGAAATTCGGGACTGTCACTTCCAACTGCGATTTTTCCTCAGAGAAGCTGCTATGTCTACCTCAGTCACCACTTGAAAAAATCTTAGAGCTAAAATAATTTCCCACGAACTCACACTTTAGGGCCTATTTATATACATTTCCATAAATTTTTATTGGGCCGACATACCAAATAACAATTTGTTGTTTTTAATCTTTTATTTTATTAAATGGAGCTGACCTTACAGTATAGTATTGAAGATCTTCCACGTCATTTTACACATTGTTTAATTGTTTGAGTAAGGGTTTTTCACTAGCCACTTCCATAGTAAAAGCTGGGCTTAGAAAGGTTTTGTCTAATCTAGCAAGAGCTTTAAGGGTTTCTTTAGGGCTGCTTTAGCAAGATAAAAACAAGTACAAGAGGGCTTCTTCAACAAGATTTTCATCATCTTCAAGGTGGGCTTCTTTAACATGGTTGTCATCATCAAACGCTTCTTTAACAAGTTTCCAAATGTGTCCAAGTGCCATGTTCTTCATGGTCATGTCCTTCTTGCCATGTCATCATCGAAGTACCATCATGCCACCATATAAGTGGGTGAAAAGACTTCCTCATTCCCTAAAACCATCTCCAAGGGTTCTAAGACCCCATGAACCTTCAAGAATGCAAGGACCATCAAACTACCAAGTGAGGGTGCTTCATGGGCTTCTTCAACCACCTTAGCCATGCACGGGAACCTCTATGGTCAAGATACATCAAGACATCACATGTGGGTTTGCCATACCTTCTCCTGGGGACCCATGACATCATGATAGCATGAATTACCACAGAATGGGTCATTAATGCTTCTTGCACCCATCTAAGGCTTCTCCAACATCCATCAAGGCTTCAGGACCATCTCCAAGGTCTTCAACATCATCAGCAGGGTCTTCAACATCTTCAGCAAGGTGGTGGCATCAATGACATCTTGTGGGGTCACTGCAAGTCCATGTTGGCATCAATGACAATTTCATCAACAATGTTGGAGTAGGGTCCCGCAGCTACAGAAGAAGCTGCTAGTTTTGGCGGAAAGATAAGTTTTGGCGGAAATAAGTTAAGATAGAGCTACGATGTCGTAGCACGTTTCCATCTGGAGAGCAGAGCCGGAAACCATGACTTTTAAGATAGAAAAGTCAAGAAGGCAACGGTACCTGAGCAGCCGAGAAGAGAGAGCTCACCCACTGCATTGAAGGAAGTAGCGGAAGACAGGAGGGCTCAGCGACCCTCATAAAGGAGAAGGAGCAACGAGGCTAAAGCATTGAAGACGAAGGAAATAAAAGTGAAGCGGCGCACAGTACCCATGATTAGTGCCGGGAAGCATGGAAGACTGCAGAGAGTTGTGGTGTGACAAAAAGCGGCTACCTCAAGTATAGATATGGATGACTGTCACTAGTTAGGTTTTGGGTTACTGTTGGGACAGGCCCACAGTGTTGTAATGGCAAGACCTTCAGGCTACCTATAAAGGGATATAATTTTGTACAGTAAAAGGGTTGGAGAGTTGGCTAGCTAGCAGATTGGGTAGTTGATCTGTTAGTCAGTTCATTCAGTCGTTAGTAGTGTTTTGCAAACTATTAGACTGTTGTAAAATCCTAGCTCTGGTTCTGTTATTAACAGTAGCAATCTTACTGTGACCAGTAGCAGGCTTAGAGAGTATGCATGTAACGATCAGCAAGGATTGATAGAGAGGGAAGAGTATATTGTAGGAGAGCAATATAGAGAAGAAAAGAGATCTAAGAGAGAAGATCTTGAGCTGCATATGCGGTGCAGCGGAACTGTGTTTTACCTTCCCCCGAGCTATAATAGAGAAACACAGTTCTGTGGACATAACTCCCATCCTGGGGGTGAACCACGTAAAACCTATGTGTTTTGTGTTGAATGCATGTGATTGTATTTGCTTACTGTTATGTACTATTTTGCACAAGATCATTGTTTACAGTTGATGAATGAATGTGTTAATCAGTTCACAGCAATATAGAAGGATAAACATAAGTTAAAGTGTTGGCATGTTGTATATGGTTCATTTATGCCTTGCGTGAACCGGTCACTAGTTGCAGTATTGAATATCCTTGTATGTTAAGTCTTGCACATCGACACGAGCAACGCTAAGTGTGCTAAGCCGTGGAGGCAGGATATCACAGAGAGGTGATACCGCATCGGCAGAGGAGCTGCGGTGCGCGATACCGCAGGCTAAGGAATTAGCATGAGTAGGAGCTGCGTGTCGCATGTTGCACGACGATGCAGTAAGGTTGGAGATATCGTGAGTCAGGGAAAGTGCACAAAGCAGAAAAGGACTGTGCGACGGTTTAAAGGGATATCTCGTGGATAGAAGAGCTGCGAGACAAGGAGATTGCGCGACGCAAGCAAGAGATCGCACGACGAGCAGAGAAAGAGACCTCGCAGTTAGTGGAACTGCGAGCCACTAGTAGGATCACCACAGAACCTGGTCCAAGACACTTGAGTCCTTGGCCAACCCATTAGAGTCACTTCGGGTGAGACTTCAGTCCGCTTTGCGGTCTGTCGCCGAAAGGGCCAGTGATCTAGGGGTGTTGTTGGTTGATTATAGTTAACCCGGGTCTGCCCATAGTAGCCAATAAACAACAACTGGAGGGAGGGGGAAGATAGCTAGCAGGCACTGAAGGCCCATCAAATGCATGAGAATTTTGAAAAAGATTTGGTGCCAGTAAAACTTTAGTAGCATTAAGTAGAAATTTTGAGGAGAAGGGGAGTGGGAGTTTTGGTCCCATATGCCATATTACCATTTACTTCCCTGAAAAAGGTATGATGGAACCCAAGTGTGTGAGTACAAGAAACAAAGGATGAGTCCATGTGCTCTGTCAGAGGTTCCATCATTATGACCAGTCATCTAGGGGGGCCATCGCCTATAAAAAGTAGTTAACCCATGTCATTGTAACCTTTACAGTAACTTTCCTCACTAAGAAACCAGAGAGCCAAACGTGTTGAATGTACCCGAGGCACCCTCCCAAGCCAAAGCCCATGCTCATTGAGTTATCCAGTGATATTGAGGAGTCCATTATTTCATTAACCTAACCCTGCCCAATTTTGGAAGCACCATACATCTCTGAACCAACTCGAACAGCCAAGAAGATGAAGAGGACTCTGACTAAGCCGAAGGTACCTCTGAAGCTTAAAATAGTGCAGAAACCACTGCAGAAGTCACCGCACCTCCCACCACCGGGGGGGCAGCTTACATAGATGCTTGCAACCTGGTCACTAATATAGCCGACCGAAGCCCAAATTTTTATAGCCAGAGCCCCATCGAGTGCAAACCTCCCCACTTCCTCTGGCTCTATAGAAAAGATATCAAACGCCCACAGAGATGAACTGGTTCCACCACCGCCATCACCTCTAGAAGTGGGGTGCATGGTTGAAGGAACTTGCTTCCTCCATATGTATCACCAAGGAGGCTAGTTAGCAGAAAAGTGTGCACATTAACTGGTCCCAGTTCCTCCTAAATGAACTGATGGATGATGCACGTGAAGCACAAGAACACTTTACGACAAAGTTTCACTTCTCGTGGCTTTTAATTCTAATCTCATTTGTGGTAAGGGATCCACCACCAGATTATCAATCCATGGATATCCTAGTAGAGCTCCTCGGCATGCCATACCAAGATATTTGGGACCATAAGGACAATAAGCACAAGGTCGATGACAAAATTTCATTCTTTCTACAGGGAGAAAGGCTCCAACAGATTGTGCTCAGGAAATACTGATTGAATTCTACGACTATTACCAAGTATCCGTTCATTCAATTCCATGCAGTGCTGCAAAACATCATCCTGCATCTACATAAGGACCCCAAGAAGAAGGCACTCGCAACATTCTTCATCCTATGAGATGTGGATATCGAGTAGGAAATCCAAGACTGGCCTAAAGAATGGCTTAGCCATCATGGGGAGGTTCTTCCAAGGAAGCAACTGCCACAGGGGGATCCACAAGATAACCCAACCTAGGACAGTATCAATACCAGTACCCAGGAGCATCAAGATGGATCCCAAGAAGAAGAAGCAGAAGAAGAGGATCACGACCTGCCCAATGCCAATGACGAAAATCCTCCCACTGATGAAGAGGTGAGCACCGAAAGGACCAAAAAAAGGAAGGGTAAACAGCCCATGGAGGAAGATGAAGAGGCCCTAACCATCTCACATAGGAAGAAGTAGAAGGCTAACCAATCTCAAGTAATGGGCATAGCAGATGAGGATCTGACCCTTCTCACTGAGGCAGTTGCTGAAGTAGCCAATAAAACCTTGGGTAACCTCACAAGCTGGCAAACCAACTGGACAACCTCCATCACTATGAAATTTAACCAGCTAGGTGAGACTGTCACAGAAGTGCATGACACCATGTAGGCTAAAACCTATGGTGTGGACCCAGCAAACACTCTGACGACACCAGTGCTACTCCCGCCCTTAAGAATAGAAATGCCTATGTAGGAATTTTCTATAGAAGAAGCAGAACAAGAGGTTAGTGTCCATAGCTTGGACACATTGATCTTGGATTTTTCTAAGCTAACATTGCCCCAGATATATCGCATTCAGCATGCCACTTCCACAGAAGTCAGAATTCAAGAAAATGCGGTTGAATACCAGGAAGCCAAGGAAACTAGGAAAGAAAAGGAGTGCAAGCAAGTTATCAAGTACCAGCAGGAAGACCTAAAATCCCAAGCCCAAAAGAAGGATTTATTGGAACAAGCTATAAAGGAGGCAATCATGCAACTGTCAGAAGAGGAGAAAGAAGACGAGGCAAAACTGCTACACTAGCTAAGGCATCTATCCAAGCTGTCCATAGACCTAAAGAAACAAGTCTAGGAGATGACAACCAACCAACAACCAAGCACGCCCCCCAAAGTGTTGCAACAAAGGCAGCAATCGAAAAATCAAGCTGTTTCCCAAATTAGGGAATCTGAGAACATCTGCACATAGGAAATGGAAGCAATCGCCATAACATGGGAACAACTCATTGGCTATGAAACTATAGAACAGATTACCAAGCAAGCATGACAAGCAAACCTATAGATATTGGAAGTAAAGGCCGAGATTAAGAAGCTTCCAAATAAGGATAAAATTTCCAAAGGTACTGAGCTTAAGAAACTCCTGGACAAGGCAATATCTCTACATGACCAAGAAATCATGCATAACAAGCAGACCATCGAGTAGCAGGTCAAAGCTGAAAGGGTAATAGGTTTAATTCATCCTGTCCAGTAGCGAATCCATGAGTTCACTCAGGCACTAGCCATGACTTCATTGGAGCACCCTAGCAATGATAGAGTGCAGGAGCTTGAGTGGCAGGCAGATGAAGCTTTCCGGGAGATAGAATGACCTACTCCCATTCTGGCCCAATTCCAACAGAAGGTTGGAAGTGCAAAACATCCTATGCCGAAAGATGCAAATGAGACTGGGACCATAGAATAAAAAAGGGAAGAGAAAAGAGAAAAAGAGCAAAAGGAAGACAAAGACGGGTAGAAGGATGAAGTGGAGCAACAAGAACACCATCAAGAAGGCCCGGACCATACCTAGGACAAACCTATGGACATAGAAGTCTTAGAAGAGGTTGAAGAAGAAGTTGTATAAAACCAAGCTTCAACATCTAAAAAAAAAGGTAAAAGCACAACGAACAAGGTGTGCAAGCCACGAGACAGAAGAAGTTGCAAAAGGTGTCATGTAGATCGCACCTCCTTGTTTGTCACTTACTTCGTAGCTCAGGATGAGCCACATGTGAGTGTTGGGGGCCTGTTGTCTTGGGAAAGGAGCATAAGGAAGAAGCTCGCACACACAACCAAAGAAGATGCATCGCGCACATGATAGAAGCAAAGGAAGATCGCAAAGGAAGCAAAGGACCTGCACAAGAAGAATAGAGAGGTGCGTGACGAAGGAAAGGGAAGTGTAGAAGCACATAAATGATAACAGTTGGAAAGTGGCAGGTGCAGAGTCTAGATCATGGTCATTTATGACAACGTATGCCTGCAGCTACACACATATGAGGGGATATTTGTAAGTCAGGACGATAGTGCCTTGTCTCAAGTACTGATCACCACAGTTGTTTCCTGAGGGGCGGCTGATGGTGACAATTAACAAACTGCCAGTATGCAGTTGACCCTGCAGGGTCATGTAAAATAGTATAAATAGGAGGGATGCAATAGTTAGAAGGTTGGATTTCGTTGGCTTTTAGTAGCTTTTAGTTGTTTATCATTGAATGTGATTATGTTTTAGTTCAGTTCTTCAGTAATAGTTTTCCTGTTTCATGGTAATCCTTGGGGAAGGATGCCACTTTTTCTATAATGTTGTAGAGATCAGGGAAGAGGAGGCTTGGGAAGAGTTTGGTAGCGATAGAGGGGTTGTTGAGCCATGTATCTGGTTGCTGTGTGCGCAGACCGCTAGGAGTAGATGTAGAGTAGAAGAGAAAACTAGAGAGCATGAGAACCATAAGTATGAGTCTTAAAGACATATCTTAAGATCAATCTGCATCCCACAGATTGCAAGGTGTTGTATCCTTTTCTCATGCTAGATTAAGAGCACCTTGGTGGGTTTTCCCAGATGGGTTTCCACGTTATCTCTTGCATTTGAATGAATTACTGATATGGTGAATGTTTATATGAATGGTTGTTCTTTTCTTTCTGTATAATGTTAAACGCTGCTTAAATCTATGATGTTATTATGTAATCAGTAGGTGAATTATTGAAAAGGCGTCCTTGAAATGAACATGTATATGCCAACCTGTATGTTTTTGTCTTGAGTCACGACTTGAGTCGTAGGTCCGATTGGTATGAGTTAGCTGCACCGCACAAGTTGTGCCAGTTACAAGCTGGAAGGAAGGTCAAGTTGGATGTGATGACATGTATTTGTGATCGGTCATGCACGACTGACTCCTCTGTCCAACCATCTTGTTTCCTTCATTGAGCTCATTAGCTACAAACCAAGGGGCTATTACTTCTCGACAATCACAGAAACATGGTTTTGGTGGTTACCCATCGAAGAGATATCTCGGGTGAGACTACGCCTGCTTCATAGGTGTTGCCTATGGGGCTTTCTCTGTCAGGCTAGTATGTCATTTATTTGTTGGGTTAATGGGATGTGCAGAACCCGGGTTGCACGAGTTAGGAAAAGTGGCCAATAGGAAATGAGAAACCGGATCTCCGTTTCACTTCCAAAAGACAGTATTGTTTCCCGCTAGAGGAAGAGTTGTGGCTTCCCTTGGCCCAACAGAGCGACGATTACAACAAGGCAATGCAGGTCTAGTTGAGAAACCCATATGGATATCATCACAATCTAGGTTTGCATGTACTTTGACATCTCCCATGAGGAGGCAGAATGAGGAATCCAACATGAAAGAGAGATATCAAAGGAAAATTAGCAGATAACATAAAAATGTCGCTAGTACATATTTCCTCCTAGCTTTTGATTGTCCATTTCGTTGTGCATGCAGGCTTAAATGTGGCTATAGTAAGTACCCTAGCTAAATTTGGAAAATATGTCGAACGATTATTCAAGTAGGCTTGAGCCTAATCCGTGTCTTATCAAAAGTTGAAACCTCTTAAATTGTGTATATTGCATCTGACTTAGTTGAAATGGGTAGCAACAATGATAAGGACACCTGCATCACTCACCCATTAATTTATTAACCTCATGCACTTGGAAATAGTATAGGGTTTAGGTATTTGACATTTATGCAAATAATCTATGCTTCAAACCTCAATGGAGTCTTCACACTTGGACAATAGTCTTTCCACAATTATCACCGGAATTTCATCAGGAATAAAACATTATGCGTATTTAGAATATATATAATACTTAATTTGACTCCACACCGTTGAACAATAGTTTATCTACGCTCTATAGACTTCATTGAGAGATTCTTCAACACAATGCAACACTATATTCTTCTCCAATAGAACCAACAAGCTCCTCCACAACTTGTATCCATGCTTTTTTCATAGATAACCCTAATCCACGAGGTGACAGACCAATTGTTAGGGGGCCGAGAACACACTCATAACATAAATTTGTAGAGTATAGAAATACATAGATAAAAAATGTATCTAAGCATGGATATCATATAAATATGTATTAAATCCTTATGTGAGCAACTGTTTCATGGTCTTTCTATGCGTGCAATGACATGTCTTTTTTTAAATTTAAATTTAAATTAAAGATGATCCACAAATATTTTTAAAGTTTAATTGTGAGTCATTTTTTTTAATTTTAAATTTAATTAGAAATATATACTATGTTAAGCAAATGATGATTGAGAGGCTAAAGAAAATGCATGCCTAAGAAGACGATTAAGAGGCTAAATCAAATGCATGCCTAACATTTCTTTTGATGGCAGCTTGGTTTCACTTTTAGATAACTAACCATTGTGTTTTTTTAATTTCCACCTATTTTTATTTGGCTAAGGATCATTTAAATCCAAAGCATAGTGAACACCATTTGTGTTCCTTGAAGCAATATACATGCCAATGTCTTTCTTGAAGCAAGACACATTGCACTAGCAAATCACTGAAGTGGCAACGACAATAGTGTAGCAACTTCATGCAATCAACCATGTTTTTTGTGTGAAGATCAAACACTACAATCATTCGTCATGCATGAAGAAAAGTCGCAACCAACCTCATACATGCAATTTGACCTACCAACCTCGGTAGGTATCTGCTGCCACACAACACTTTTCTGATTTATTCTCATAAACATAAAGCCTAGCTTATATATTACTCAATGAATAACATTGCAATATGTTAATTTATTTTTTAAGAATGTCACTATTATTATTATTATTCTTTTAAAAATATATTATGATTATTAATTTGATCAAACCTATGGTCTGTATTATAGATCCTTTTCTCCTTTCGTTTAGTCTTACGAATTATTAATCTTCCTTTTTTATTTTTAATGGTTTTATTTTTTTATTATTTTTATTGTGTTTTTGTCTTATTTTTTTAAATATTTATGATTCATTTTTAATTTATGATTTTTGGGAGCTTATTGTTAGAAAAATAGGATTTTAGAGCAATAACATATGTTGGAAGCTCCAGTCTTGATGGTTCATCACACCTTTGGATTTTATGGAGACAATAGACAACATACAACTAGTAGAGAAGTCGACTGGAGTTGGTAGAACAAATAAATACTCAGTTGGATAGGCGATTGAATGGTCAAAATGACTACAACAACTGAATAAACTTTGGGACATTGCAGATTCCATAGAAATGGTTTGGACCAAATACCCCTACTTGTGGATTGGATATTCCCTACTTTAAGGAATTTGGTTAGATATAGAAACTATAAATAGGAAACCCCATGGGTTGTCTAACATATCACTTTGAAATTTGTATCATCCTCATTATGCATTGTGGTGTTCTAATCATGATGTGATGTGCTTAAGTGATTCAACGGTGTCTTTAGATACCACATTTCTTCTTGGAATATTGTTCCCTTCTTTTCTTTTCTTGTGTTCTACAGTTCAAGCTGAGAGGTTTCCCCAACATGGTATCAGGGCAACGGTTTTAACTTATCCCTGTTTCCTGCAAATCAAGTTGAGTTAGATATAGGGTTGATCAAATTCAGGTAAAAGATTTGTCAACTCATACCTATATCTAAACTCTGATAAGATCTATTAGATCAGAAGGATGACTTCCAGGATAGAACCTGTTGTTCTCAATGGACATAATTATGTTACCCGAGAGATAGATATGGAGAGATTATTGAAGAGTAAAGGACTATGGTAGTTCACGAAGAGTGTTATTGCTGACCCAACAAATGTCAATGGCAAGTTTGTTATTGAGGTTAAGAAGGACGAAGCTCTGGGTGTTATCACTACCAACATTTCGATGGAGATTCACTTCCATACAAGCAAGATCGAATTTTTTCATGCCAGATGGACCAAGATGAATACTCTATTCAACAAGATCAATTAAGGTGAAATAATGCAGATAGAGAAAGAGTTGATATCTCTAGAACCTAGTTTCGTTGATCAGTTCGAGAACTACTTAGCTCGTATAAAAGAGCTACATCTGAAATTAGGTTAATGTGGTAAGGACTTTCCCAAGATGGATAAAAAACTCATCAATATGGATCTAATGATTTTGAAGACACCATATGATGTCTTATGTTCCTCCTTTCGGGGTAATTGGATGTCACACAAGTAACATGGTAAGGATTTTACCTTTGATACTTTTTGTGATTTGCTTATCAAGGACCAATTGAAGTTGCATGAGCAATGGAAGCATGGTGGAAAAAGATAGGCTCACTTGTTGAAAAGAAAGGTCAAGCCAAACTTTAAAGGACAAGGTTGGAAGGATTAATGGCCAGAATGTATCGACTAAACTACAAAATGGAATACTAAAGAGTCATCATCAATGAATAAGGGTTGGAACAGACCTGTCGATATTGTGCAAAAGTGGGACATGTCAAAAGAAATTTTAGAAGAATATGAAGGACTTAGAAGGAAAGGTCAAGCACCTATAGGATTGTTCCTAAAATGGGTAGTCAACTAATCAACCTCCTAAAAATTATACCTTTTATGTTATCACTTCCCATGCATTACATGGTCATACCATTCAAACTAAATGGATAGTGGACTCTAGATGTACTCATCATGTGGCCAAGGATGCTTATCTCTTATATTTCTTAAGTGGTGCTCCTAAAGAGAATATTTATGTCATTGAATATTATGCTCTCATTTTCTATAGGAATAGAGATGTCAAATTTCATCATGGTTGTATATATAACGTCTATCATGTATCGAGTCTGAAAGCAAATCTATTGCCGGTCTCTCAACTGATGAAGATTAAGCAGACTGTTGAGTTCTGATCAGATCACTTTATCATAAAGGGTCTGAGAATTGGTGAGGAAACTATTGCTTAAGGGATTTTGGATCCTAAAGATGGAATTTATAAGTTTTGTGATCATCCCTTGAATGTTTCCTGAACGATTGGACCAACTGCGCTCATCACTCAATGAATGATCAAATTCAAATTTGGCATGAATAAATTGGTAATATAAACATTCAATGTCTGAAGTTGATGGTAAAACACAATACGGTTAATAGTATCTCAAATATTGTTCCACCTGATGGATTTTGTAAAGGATATATTATTGGAAAGCATCATCAAGAACCCTGTGATTCAGAAAAAGCATGGCATACATAGGAATGACTGGAGCTTGTTCACAGTGATCTTTTTTGCATGAAAAAATAATCTTTAGCAAGTGCTGAATATATTTTTACATGTATTAATCATTTGTATTGATTTATGTGGGTATATTTATTGAATAATAAGATTCAAGTCTTTGAAAGGTTCAAGGAATTTAGAGCACTGACCGAGAAGCAGTGTGGTGGATGCATTAAATGTTTAAGATCAGTCAATGGTGGTCAATATGTGAGTTAGATGTTTGAATAAAATATCTTTCCTAATGGTGTTTTTTGACATAGATATGTACCTCACACCCCTTAACAAAATGGCATTGCAGAGAGGAATAACTAAACCTTGGTAGAAATGACTAGATGCCTGCTATAGGTGAAGGAATTTATGATGAAATATTTGGTAGAAATTGTCTATTGTGGTGATTATCTTATGAACCTTATACAACCTAGAGCATTCATTAATATGACTTCAGTCGATAAATGGAATGGTCAGAAACCCTTTATCGAAAACCTCAAATCCTTTGGATGTGTTGCATAGGTGCATATTAGTGATAATTACAGAAAGAAATTGAATGCTAGGCATCATACTTGCATCATGATGGGATATGCTGATGAGTGGAAATCCTATAGACTGTTTGATCCTATCAAACAACAAATCATACTAATTCAATGTGTGTTTTTTGTTGACACCACTTTAGGTAATAAACTATTGAATTATCCTCCTAGTCCTTTCAACAATGATCCTTTTGACATCCTTGAAGTGTCATGATCAATTGTACCCATATGTGGAATATCGACTGAATCAATGTATTCTTCTCTTGAGTTGAATGGTATTCAATATAATGTGACTATTTAAGCTAGTAATCTAACTCCCTTGACTCATACAACTAATTATCACTAACCTTACTCATCGATGAATTGCTTACCTCAGTGGGTTGTTAAGAAAATTGAAGGTACTGGATCAGATCTTGGAAATCCTACTATTGGTTGACAAACTCGTAGATAGAAACAATGTGGCATTGTTTCTTTGACAGAACATGTACTTGACACTTGTGATTTCGATAAATTTGTTGATGCTCAGGGTGTGTGAGAATGGGAGAATTGTTTGGGTACACAGGGTACTCCCAAAAGACTGAACCATTGAGCAACCGCTTCACACAAATAGATCACAAATAAACACACCGATGTTTGTCACATCGTTAAAACCCTCGAGAGGGAAATAGTGCATGGCCCTAGCCAAATAGCTACTTGGAGCAATTTATTATGCAAAAGAAAAAAAGTTACATGAGCTTCTCATAATTGATCAACTAGTCAAGGAACCTCTATGCTCTTTAAATAGTGATCATAGACCAATCAGGTGTTAAGACACGGATCAATGGTAGGTATGATCTAAGAGAAGTTGAACCATCAGATCACTCTATGTCTAGAACATATCATGACCATTGGATTAGAATATTTACAAATGCATACTAAAGAAACACACTTTTACCTAACGAATATATTACACAAGTTGATCTTAACTAACTCCTAAGTGTCTAAATATCCTAACATCCCCCCTTAAGAACAACTTGGGATTGGATTGAAGGATTTACAAAAGTGACACTATCAGGAGAAGGAAGGAGGCATTAGAGCCTATCCCCACTTAAGGACACATTCCTGAACTCCTAACATAGATCGAAGTTTATAAAACTTCGCTTTTGTAAGAGACTTGGTGAAGATGTCTACAACTTGATCATATGTAGGGCAATAGAGCATTTCAAGAACATGATCATGAACAAGATTTCTAATGAAGTGCATGTGTAGCTCAATGTGTTTGCTGCGCTGATGTAGAACTGGATATTTGGCAAGCTTGATGGTACTTTGATTGTCGCACCAAAGTGGAGTAGGCTGCTACTGCTTGAATCCAAACTCTAAAAGGATTTTTCAAAGCCATAAAGCTTCCTGACTGGCATTAACTGCGGCTTGATATTTTGCTTCTGCTGAAGAAAGAGCAAGTGCTTGTTGTTTATTACAAGCCCAAGTGATAGGTCTAGATCCTAGACTAAAAACATAACCTGTAGTAGACTTCCGATCATTAGGATCGTTGGCCCAATCTAAATCAATGAAACCAACCAACAAAGGTTTCCCCCCTGTACTGTAATGATTCCCAAACTGAATTGTACCTCGAATATATCGAAGTATTCTTTTTGCTGCTTTCCAATGAATTTCATGAGGATTTTGCATATAACGGGAAACATGACTAATGAAAAAGGAAAGGTCGGGATGGGAATGAGTCAAGTATAAAATACTACCAACAAGCTGACGATACAAGGTGGCATCTACTTCAAGGGAAGTACAAGTGGTAGAAAGTTTGACTCTAGAGTGGAAGGGAGAAGGGGCTGGTTTACAATCTTCCATGTGGAAGCAATGAAGAAGGTCACAAGCATACTTAGATTGGGAAAGAAATATTCCTTCTTTGGTTTGCAAGACTTGGAGACCAAGAAAATAATGCAAATGTCCTAAGTTTGACATTTCAAAATTTTGCTTAAGACTGGATTTAACATGGGTTATAAGTTTAGGGTCACTACCAGTAAGGATAAGATCATCAACATAAAAGAACAAGTATGATGAGATGGTTTCCTACTTTCTTGGTATAGACATTGGGGTCAGAATGGCATCTAGAAAAACCAGTGTCAAGGAGAAAGTTATCCATTTTGGCATACCAAGCTCTAAGAGCTTGCTTAAGGCCATATAAGGATTTCTTAAGGAGACATACAAGGCTAGAGTTAGCTTGAACATATCTAGGAGGTTGTTCCATGTAAATTTTCTCATGTAAATCACCATGTAAGAAGGCAGACTTGACATCCATTTGATAGACTTCCCAGTTATGTAAGGCTGCAAAAGAAAGAACAAGACCGATGGAATTCATTTTTGCAATAGGAGCAAAGGTTTCATTGTAGTCAATCCCTTCAACTTGGGAAAAACCTTTGGCAACTAACCTTGCCTTAAGTCTTTCAACACTTCCATCTGATGCATACATATTTCTATAGACCCATTTACATTTGACAAGTTTTCTTCCTTTTGGAAAAGGAACAAGATCCCAAGTATCGTACGCCATTAAGGAACGATATTCTTCATCCATAGCTGCATCCCAATCTAGATTTCTTGAAGCTTCTGCAAAAGTTTCTGGATCACGATTCTCAGAAACTTGAGCCAAAAGAGAAGAGGCTCACTAAAACTGAGAACGTGTTCGATGTTGATCTCTAGCATCACCGACAAGATCACCAACTACTTCACATGTTGAACGGACCCATCAAGGAAGTATTGGTGCTGGTGCAATTGGAGGAACATGAGCAGGAAGAGGTGGATTTTCATCCTCACTATCATCATCAGAAACTGGAGTTGGAAACTTGTCAAGGAATTTAGAAGAAGAAGAAGAAGGCATAATCGTCGAATTAGGCTCACAGGACAAAGATGGCACACTCGCCAAGTTAGGCTCACAGGCCAAGAGATTTTCATCAAATTTAACATCTCTTCTAATGATTATATCATGTGAATGGGGCTGAAGAAGTCTATAACCTTTTACATCTTCAGAATATCCAACAAATATGCACTTTTCACTTTTAGGCTGCAATTCTTTCTATTTTTCATCCGGAATGTGAGCCCATGCTTCACAACCAAAGACACGAAAGTGACTTACATCAGGTTTAATTTTACTCCATGCTTCTTCCGGTGTTATACCTTGTAAAAATTTAGTGGGTGTCCGATTAACTATGTAATTTGCACAATTTATGGCCATAGCCCAATATTGAATACTTAGTCCCTTAGATTGGATCATATAATTAGCCATTTCTTTTAAAATACAATTAGCCATTTCTTTTAAAGTGTGGTTCTTTTGTTCAGCTACACCATTTTGTTGTGGCGTATATGGATCAGTGTGCTGTTGTTGGATTCCTTGTTCAGTGCAGAAAGTAGTGAACTTGTTGTTAACATATTCTCCTCCATTGTCAGATCTTAACTTAATAATTTGATGACCAGATTGTTTTTCAACAAGGGCCTTATAGGCCAAGAACATGTTAAATACTTTGCTCTTAAGTTTTAGGAAGTAAACCCAAGTGCGTCTAGAGTAGTCATCAATGAAAGTTAATAAATATTTGAAACTAGAAAAGGATGCAGATGGAAGAGGACCACACAAGTCACTATGCACAAGCTCCAAAGGAACCGAGGCATGCCAAGAGGCACGTTTGTCAAAACTGTCCCGATGATGTTTTCCAAGTACACAACTAGAAAAAACACCATCCTTGCAAGATACCATCGAAATACTAGTCACCATATTGTCTTTACATAGTTGTCGCAATGAGCGATAATTTAAGTGACCAAATTGCTCATGCCCAAGTTTGCTCAAGTTATCACTATGAGCAACAAAAATTGAAGGAAAAGGTGATGACCCAAAGTTGTTAAATTTGTACAACCTGGTAATATCATCAACAGTTCTGGTAGCAAGGACATTTTGAGGATTTTTAAAATCCTTGATTACAACTTGGTGAGGTGTAAATGTCACCGTTTTACCTTCACCTGAATGAGTAATTTGATAGACTGATAACAAATTGCAGGAAATTTTTGGAACACATAGTACATCACTGAAATGACCATTTTCTACTGGAACTGTTCCAGATCCTACAACACTTAGAGATCTATCATCACCAACAAATATTTGTTTGGTGTTACATTCATGCATAGTAGAAAATATGGTTTGATCCTTAGCCATATGATAAGATGCTCCAGAATCAATGAGCCATTCAATTGAAGTAGAAGAAGAATATGCTGTATAAGAGTAACCAGAAGCACAAAGTGCATGCCCATGAGAGTTAGATTCTAAACATGAATCTAGGCTGATGTGGTGCTTCTTCATTACTGCTTCCAAGGCTGCCATCTTCTTAAAACACTTAGATTCATCATGATTATCTTTCCCACAAAAATTGCAATGACGCTCAATATTCTTCCTTTTTGCTTGGATCCTTTGTCATTTTTTAAAGGAAGGAGTTGATTGAGAGGGTTTGGGACCCTTGCTGTTTGGCTTATTATTGTGAAAATTATGTTTCTTGGGAGGCTTGGACTTTTCTTTCTGTTGGGACAATAAGGCTTTCCCAGATGTATCTGCATTGTTAATATTTCCAAGATGAATGAGCTTATCTTGCTCTCTAATTAAGGAATCACAAAATGATTCAAGACTAGGATATTGATAGCTAGCTGCAGTCAAGGATTCTTTCATGGAGTAGAATGTAGATACAAAGGCAGAATATGCAGGTCCAAGTTTGGAAAGAATATGATAAATACATTGTTTATCTTATTTCTTAATCTTACATTTTGCACATAAGAGACTAAGAGTTTTATACTTAGATAAATAGTCTTGAATGCATGAAAAATCATTTTGATTTAAGGAAATCAACTCATTCTCAAGTTGATGACCCTGAATTTAATTGTGTTTACCAAACACAGATTCCAACTTTTCCCAAGCTAAATCAAGTTCATCAATTCCAGATATGTGGAATCGTAAATTAGTAGAGATTGAAATCCCAATCAATCCAGGAGCTTTATCACATCTATTTGCCCATTTAATTTTCTTATCATCATCAATGGGTTTTGTTTCTTTCCCTGAGGTTATCCTAAAAAGTTCCCTACTTCGCAGAACATCCTCCATATGATATTTCCATGAGAAATAGTTATAACTTGTAAGTATAATATCACAATGGGTGGCCATACTGTAAAATAATGGATGAAAAAATAGAAACTAACTATCTGGATGCAAAGAGCTTGAAAAAATATGCAGTTTTAAAAAAACGACACTAAAAACTGATTCTAGATGATGAAGTTATGTTTGATCAAAGAAAATGTTGAAGCTGTCCTCAATAGTGACATGATAGATATTAACTTGACCAACTAAAAAAAGAACCCCCCTCTTCCCAATAATGACAATGAAACGAAAACTATTTCTCAATGGAAACAGCGCTCCGGACGCAATGAAATAGCTCCCATAGGCCACAAATGCACAGAAAATATAGAACTAGAAACCCTTTCAAAGTTTCGGCAACACCGGTTCTAGATCTTGATCAAAACCAAAAGCGGCTCTTCATAAACACTCTGATAACATGTTCAGGTACACAAGGTACTCCCAAAATACCAAACACCTTGAGCAACTGCTTCACACAAATAGATCACAGATCAACACATTGATGTTTGTCATGCGGTTAAAACCCTCGAGAGGGAAACAATCCATGGCCCCAGCAAAATAGCTACTTGGAGCAAGTTATTATGTAAAAGAAAGAAAGTTACATGAGCTTCTCATAATTGATCAACTAGCCAAGGAACCTCTATGCTCTTTAAATAGAGATCATAGACCAATCGGGTGTTAAGCCACATATCAATGGTAGGTATGATCTAAGAGAAGTTGAACTGTCAGATCACTCTATGTCTAGAACATATCGTGACCGTCAGATTAAAATATTTACAAATGCATACTAATGCATACTAAAGAAACACACTTTTACCTAACGGATATATTACACAAGTTGATCTTAACTAACTCCTAAGTGTCTAAATATCCTAACAAGAATGTTATGTTTTCTAAAATTTATTCCTTGAAGAATAATAAGATGTGGGAACTTGTTCCCTGACCACAAAGAAATAATCTTGTGAATTTTCAATGGGTCTATAAGATCAAGTTTACCTTAAAGGGTGATTTTGAATGCCACAAGGTTTGTATGGTTTCCAAGGGAATTTTTCAGCAAGAATTCTTTAACTATACTGAAACCTTTTCTTTTATCGCAAACATGAATTATGTTCGACTCATCCTTCCTCTTGTTGCTCATTTTGGTTGCTAGATCTTCATCAAATCGATGTTAAAAGTTCCTTTCTTCATGGGAATCTAATTGAATATATATATATATGGAGAGACCTCTTGGTTTTGTGATAGTTTCTAGTTTTATTTGTTGACACAAGAATTCGTTGTATTGTTTGAAACAAGCACCTTATGCTTATTATGAGAAGATTGATTGGTTCTTTGTTAATCTTGGTTCCAAATGTTGTGAATCTGATCACAACATTTATGTATTACATGTTCATTGATACTTTAATTATGACATTGTCTATTGATGATTTAGTCATAATTGGAAATAATGCCAATCATATTGTGGGTTTGAAGAAACAACTTGTTGAAACCTTTGAAATGACTGACTTTGGTCTTTTGCATTTCTTTCTTGGCATTCACGTTTTACAAATGGATGATGGTATATTTGTTTTATCCTTTAGATGAAGACTCGGGATCCGGGAAGGACAAATATCAGAAGGGAAAATTCTCTTACTATAATAAAGGTAACCATATAGAGAAGTATTTTATGAACAAGACCATTTATCAGATGGAAAAAATCCTTGAGAAACACAATATTTCCCTCCTTGAAGGTGCAAGGAATACTTACTCCGGAGAAGAGGCTGAAGATCATGATGAGATATGCCATGCACTAAAGGCTAGCTGTTCAAAATCACATGCCTTCCTTATTGATTGAAGAGACTCCAATCATATGGTCACATCTAGGGAATCATTCTCTTCATTACAAATTACTGATGGTCTAAGTATTCACATGGGTGATGACACCAAAATTTGAGTTGAAGGAAAGGGTTCTATCAAGTCAAAACCTGGAGTGTTCAAATATGTTCTCTATATTCCCTCCTTAGCTACAAATTTGTTATATGTATACTAGATGACACATATTAGCCCACCAAAGTGAGTGGTATTTGGTCCTGACTCAGTGGAGATTTCAGATATCTCAACTAAGAAGATTATAGTGACGAGTGTTGCAAACCATACCTTCAAGGAATATGAATTCTCACACTTTATGTCATACTCGTATCCAGTATAGTCTCAGTTGCCATTTGAAAGGGGAGGTAAAACCATTCTATCTACTCCTCTTACATATGATAATGTTTCCATTAGTGTTTCAGATTTAGGATCCTAAGTAGAGGACTTAGTTGAATCAATTGATGAAATTGAATATGAAGTTCACAGTGATTCAAGTCCAATCCAGTCCCTATTTCCAATCCTAGGGCTAAATGGGAACAAAAGGTTATTGAGGTAGCTGGGAACATGACTAGAGAGCCATATGAAATGAGGATAACACGATCCTAGTTTCAAAAAGAGAACCTTGTTCTATATCAAGCAAGTTCAATTCCTTCAGAGAGGTGCAACAATATCCCAATGATATTCTACATGATAGTAAGGACTTATCAACAACCCTGCTCACAAAATAACGAAGTGGATCATATCACTCTTCCTCCAGAAAGAAGAGACAAAGGTAACATTCCTTCTCCTATCTATCATCATATTGGAAGAAGATGAAAAAGTTCACATGCACAATCCCAAGATACTAGTGCACAGAAGAACCAACATTCTGCATTACTGCTCCATAGAGATGCATATTGCAACAATATTTTCACAAGTTTGTGCTCAATAAGAAATGTTTTCTCTTAAGTATAGAATCTTGATCCTAATTCTACTTGTTTTTTTTTTCGGAGGGGGGGGGGGGGGGGGTGTCCCATGAGGTTTTTCCCACTTTCCTCGGTTGTATTAAGCAGTTATTATTATTTTTTGCATTTAGATTGTATGAGTGACCTTTGGTATTAGTTTCCATGGTGCAAGTTGTCCAAATTCAGGATTAAGGGGTGGTGTAGGATTATTATTAATCCTCCCTTTGACCACATAGTCTAATTGCCTATTTTCCTATCTTAGGAGGTCTTCATCACACCACTAGTGCATGGGGAACACAAATAGGGGACATCCTCCGCTTATTGCACTTGATTGCATGATTTTAGGAGCCCCAAGGACCAATCCTTATTATTTAGGAACCCACTATGAGTGCCACCAACAACCTCCTTTAATGGACCTTGGTAGGTAAGCAGTTAAGTTCAGTTATGCTCTGATAACCACCAGTTAGTCAACTTCTAGTCACCTTAGCACCGATTTGCATGATTTAATGGAGTGTGGTACCTTTTGTTCACCTAACTCATCAGTTAACTGATTGTGAATTGAATTAGTTATCCGAAGTTGCATTAGTGATCTCCAGTGGTGATTTTCCCACACTAAGTTAGCTCTGGAGTCAATCTGAGTTGGTAGATTCGAAACCTATATTTAGCATTCGAATCCTCTTATATGTACAACCAGTGCATTCCATATTATTTATTGATTCATGAATATATTCATATTATTCCAATTTTGTCTCCATGTGTGTGTGATTTTGTCTCATTACTTGAGCAGTCTATTGCTAAATTTCTATCTCTCTTCTACAACCTCCTATTCTCATTTAAATTCATGCAATACGATGATCCTATGATCCACAGAATTTAACAAAATATGCTACCGATAGAAAGCCTTTCTTCTACGGAGTTAAAATCAGAGGTATTTTGAAACTACAACCTAAAACTATGTATTAAAATTCTGATTTAAAAACAACAAAATTGACAAATTAGACTAAAGACTTTATCTTTTTAATAAGAATATATATATACCTAAGGATTAGATCAGTTAGTTGGTGCTTTTGAATCCAATACCGAAATAGTTAAGGTTGAAGGTTGAATTTTTTGGGTCCTTTGGAGTTAGTCTCCCAAACCAGGAGCCGACAGGGTGGGGCCAATTTGGGTGCCCCCCGTAAGAATTATACCCATGGACATAGCAAGCACTTTATCTTCTCATCCTATGAACCACATTATATAACATTTAAAATAAACATTTAAAAAAAATCCTAAAAAATTGAAATGTTAAAATAATGGTCTCGAAATGTTAACAAACGAATGGATTCTGCCACAGAATATTTGGTCAATGCCAACATGTTCAACTGTGGATTCTCAACCAATACAAAACTTAACAAGTAAATAAAAAAATGTTAAAAGATAGATTAAAAAAAACTAAGAAAAAAATACTAAAATGTTAAAATATTTAAATATTAAAAAACAAAAAAAAATTAAAAAATTAAAAAAATATTTAAAAAAAATAAGAAAACAAAAAGATACACAAAGGGTAAGGTATGAGGGAGGCCCATATAAAGGAGTACTCAATTACGGGAAATGAATGTCTCCTTTACATGGGCCTCTCCGATCCCTTTTACACATAAGGGAGCAAAGGGGGATGAATGAGTAGGTGTTACCACCATCCATCCCCCTTTTTCCATGCATGTAAAAGAGGTGGGGGAGGCCTGTCCTCCCTCGCCCCCTCCCCTTGATGTATTATATTCTTTCTTATTCTCTCTCTTAAATTACTTTTTTAATTTGATTGTGGGGGAGGCCCGTCCTCCCTTGCCCCCTCCCCTTGATCTATATTCTTTCTTATTCTCTCTCTTATATTACTTTTTTATTTTGATTGTTTTCTTATTTAATATTTTATTTTTTTACCTTTTAAAAAAACAAATTGTAAGGTTCAGAAATTATATTACACTTAAAAGTTAAAACTGTATAGATCCATATCATTGTTGTGCTACGTTTTAGCATTTCTACAGCATGTACCCATTCTTAAAAAAAAACCTAAGTCCCAAAAAGGCCCCAGTCTAGCTAAATATAATACCCGAAATGTTGTTCAGAATGGTTTTAGATGCAATTCCCCCATAGGCCAAGGGTTATGGCCATATAACCTTGAAAACACCAGGTTTGCTTAACAATAAGAGACACAACCCTAAGGACATAACACTTAATCATCATCAGAAATAAAAATCATAGATGGGTCAGCACTTGGATCCTCACACTTCACCTCACGGTTGACCACAACAGGGAACCTTGGGTAGACGAACTGCATGGTTTCAAGTTAATCAGGTGGGGGGTTGTTGAAGGTATTCATTATTTAAGAACATGCAATATCATCCAACTTTGTATTGATTTGGGTAGCCTCCTCATGTTGAGTTCGCAATAAATCCTAAAGACTAGCTTCCAGGTTCTCAATGCAAGTGCCCAAGGGGGGAGTCTCATCATCATTTGGGAGGTTCCCTTGAAGGAAGTCCTCCATAGCCATTGTCATGAGGGAATTCATCATCCATCATATCCTAGAGTCTTCATATGGTATGTATCTTTGGTGCAAGACGATCCCGCATCTTCCACCATCCCACGAAATTTTGCATCCAACTGCTCACCTAGAGGCCTTCACTACTTTATCCTCAAATGATTTTCCAAATGGTTGGGGCAGGAACGAGCAGGCTCAAGAATATCATTCTCAACGAATCCCTACACTCTTCCCATTTCTTTTAGAGCTTACGGCATGTGCGAGTGGCACAGCCCATTGGTCGTTTTCCATTTGGTGACTTTCATCCTTGCCATAGTTCATGATTTGTGTGGCCCAAACCCATAAATATGAGCCATGAAGACATAAATTAAGATAGCAACAAGCACCCTGTACATAGGATGAATTTCAATCCCTTCACCCATAGTAGCAGAGGCACATGCAAAGATAGAGGTTTCAACGACGTAAACTAGTGGATCAACCGTTGAAACTACTAGAGAAACTGAATCATCCTGCAACTTTAGATGCCTCTAGTAGCAGAATACTAACTCCATATGGGCATCCATGTTTATCAATGTTAAACTAGTTCTCGTGCCATATTATCTCCTTCCTTAGGCATTATGTGAAATCATAATATGAACTCTCATCATATTCAGCCTAAGATACCATAAAATCCTACACAAGTGACTTGTCAAACTCATGTACTATACAACGCACAAGTGAATTGTCAAACTCATGTACTATACAACATGGGAAATGGGAAATTAATAGAATGATATCCCATATTATCATACTCACTAGATTGCATACCATAACCAGAATATATGACCCCTCCCAACTCCATGCCTCAATCCGCATGCATTAGCCGACGCGTCCCTCAATCCATTAAGCGTGTGTGGTTAAGATATCAACCTGCTTGCACCCGTCGTGGGGACCTTTTTAAAAGTTATTTTTTAACATTTTATTTTTTTTACTTTTTATTATTTAATTTAAATTTTTTTAGTTCTAATATTTTTATTATGTGTAAAGCGGTTTTTTTTATAAGTATTTGACATTTTAATTTTTCATTATTTTAGAATTTTTTTTCTCTTTTAATGTTTTAAAATTCATTTGATTTTTAAGTTATAATTATTTCTTATTAAAAAAATGTTTTTATATTTAATTTGTCATTTTAATTGTTTTTAAAGTGTGTTTTTTTATAAGAGATTCAATATATAGTTTTAGGTTGTAGTTCAATTTCACAGAAAAAAGTGTTGTTACCAATAGCATATTATTCAATTCGAGGCTTAATTTTAGCATTTTCATTATAACGACGGTGGATGTTAAGGAAACAGTTTCAAAATAGTTGTAATTTCAATCTAAAAAAAATGGGGGTTCTATGGTAGCGCCACTTTTCAATTTGGAGGTTGATTTAGGTTTTATGACTATAGGAACATCAATTGTTAAGGATAGGGTTTCAAACAATACATAATTTTATCACAGAGAAAAATGGGGTATCGCTGGTAGCACCTCTTTTCGATTTGGTGTTTAATTTATTGTTTTGATTTCAATGTCACCACCCAACCACCATCAAGATTTTTTAAAACTTGTAGTTTTATCCCCCCCAAGAAAAAGGGTTTCTACCGGTAGAAACAATTTTTGATTCAGGATAAGAGTAACCATTAAATGTATACTATAAAAAAATGAAAACTTTCAACAGTTCTCTCCAATCTGTATAATGTGTTAAGGGTGATTTCTTAAGTTCCATTTAAGTGGCTCATATAGATGGGATAGAACCATCAAAATTGTTCAATATTACTTTAGGAAAATAGTTTTAGGTTTTATTGTCCATGGAGGATGGTTTATTTCTGTGAGGTCCCGGGAGGGGTTACTAGTGTCTAAAGAGTCCAAGTAAGAAGTTTATTCCTGGTGTAGCTCAATTTTTTGTGCAATCCCATGGTCGTCTACTTATATACAACTAATTGTCAAATGTGTAAAATTCTCATTCAATATCTTCTCTATGTTGTCTACTTTTTCCTCTAACTTCTTGTCCCATGTTTGATCCCAATTATTGGAGGTGTTGAAAATGGCCATTGAGATTTTTGTATTGAGCTTCCAATTTGTCCAACCTACCATTAGTAAAGTGAGTTCTGATATTTTCTACAGTGGTTATTTATAGGGATCCACCATGGGTGGGATCCATCAGGTCCTGTGGACAATGGAGTGCCAAGTGTTATAGATCTCTAATCTATGTGTGAGGTCCAACAATAGCACTGGGCCTAATATCTTGCAAAACTAACTAAGGAGGCTCAATTTGTACCCTTAGCCATAATAATAGACTACCCAGGTACCAGAGAGTGATCTACTTAAGTGTTCATGCTCATTGTACTATACCAACAAGATGGATGATCATATTATCTAATATTGTTCCAAGTATACCTAGGGTACATTTGATATACCCACTAGTATGTGGAAGTAAAATTATATATATAGATGTTGTCTAAAGTTGTACTACTCAAAGGGGTACTAACAAAGGTTACAAGGCTTCCCAACAATGTGAATTAGCACCATTTGTATTTTTCACATGTATTCTTCCCCATTCATAGCTTTACCTAATAAACAATAGATATCTATGTTATTTAAATTCATAGAAACATGTCTCTAAATAAAAATAAAAATTGTTCTTGTTGACCCCAAAAAGTGTTCTACAATAACTAGAAAATAATTTACTTGTAGAGAAAGAGATTCTGTAGTGATATATGTTGGAATCAAATGGATAGGTTGCAGTTGTATTCATATCCATGGCAATGTTTTGATCCCTATTCTACACTCATTGCCAGGAAAACAATGGTGCCAATAATTTACTTTTCAAGGTAGGGTTTGAGGCTAAAATTTTGAAATAACCACAACTCCTTGTCATCCTTATTTGGAGGATCATACTGCAAGATCACATTGAATATTTTGTAACTTTGAATTTTTCATGTCCCAATCTCAATGAGACTACTAGTTGACAATGTTTCACCCACCTACTAGTTCCCTAGGTTGGGGAGGAGGCATTAAATATTGCAATAAGGGAGCTATGGGACCCAAGAGAATGTTGGTTTTTCATATACACATTAAATTGGGTCATACAAATAATTAATATGGAGAAAATGAAGTCGCACTATTTCATAAGGACATTTTTAGGTTCATGGAGACGTTGGGTGACTATATTATTCCTTACACATTTCATGACTTAACCCAAAATTTGAAATTATGAGTAATGGAACATTATTGGAATGTGAAGAGGTTTAAGTTACATATCACTAGCCCAAGTATTTGAATGGGTGAAGAGGAGTTTTTAACCCAAAAAATCTCTTGCTAAGCTCGCTATGACCTACACCACCCAAGGACACCACTTCATGACCCTCCATTAGACCCCTACACCCTCAAAATAGCCTAAGGATGAAGAAAAGGGCTTAAAAACCCCAAAAAGGAGCCCAAAATACTCTCCTAGGAGCTAAAACCCCTAAAAAGGGGCTAAAACCCTAAAAGGAACTAAAATTAGGGCGGAAGGGGCTAAAAGCCCCAAAAAGAGGCTAAAGCCTAGACCAAGGGCTTAAAACCCTAAAACCCCT
>LPNX010015482.1:114125-138806 GCA_001517045.1 Pseudotsuga menziesii | reverse complement strand
GTATAACTTGTCTTTCTTGCATTTGCTTCTTAGTTTTCTTTGCTTTATAACCCATGTTTTCATTTGCAGGTTTATGTTTAACATTGTTTTGCAGGTATTTCGGTTTTCTGTAGTTTAGTCATTATTTGCAGGTCTTTGTAAGTGGAACCCTAACCTTTGTTTGCAGAGGGCTTCACCATTGTTTCCCTTCCTTCTTTGCTTTGCTTTGTTTTCCTCACTGTCCTTTACATTCCATTTTTATTTTTAGAATTTATCCACGTAGGAACCTACCCTTCTGTCCTATAGACAGAAGGGAGCCATTCCTTCCCCTGTAGCAAAGAGAAATCCCTGCTATAGAACTGGCGACCATACTAGGTCGATCCCATAGGATCCCTGGGCCAAATTTTTAAAAATTTCAATTTTTTTAAGTTTTTCCCTAGTTTTTCAAATTTCATGTTAAATTCACTTTAAATCCAGTTCCATCACAGCCAAGCAACACTGCTAATGTTGCTTACCAAAACAAAGCTCCGTATTACACAAGAATGATGTCCCAGTCTGGAGCGACAACTTCCTATGCACAACCTGCACCACCGCAGTAGACTCAGGCCATGGATTGGCCAACACAGCAGTATGTGGGGAAAGTGCCCACATTTGTGGCACTGCCACCCCAACCCCAACAAATATACTATGCTCTACCAGTGCAACCAGTTCAAGTCCCGGCCCCCACTCCACCCGCCCCATTGGGACAAGTGTTCGCACAACAAAATTGTCCCAACTAGCCTGCCCCCAACAATCAACAAGGACAAGCTAGGAATAACTAGCCCTGCAACCAAGGCAATAACCAACCGCAGGGAGGTGGTCAATAACCAAACCCTCCCAACAATGTCACGGCAAACTGGCCAGTCAAAAACCCCCCGTGACAAAATGCACCAAGATGCAATGCCCCATTGTGCACAAACCAACCATGCACACTCTGTGATGTTTATGGGCACTACACATTTGAGTGTCCCCTCATGGCTTGTGTGAAGCAGGCCATTCAAAACGAGGCCCAACAGGCTGCCAATGCTGCAAATCAAGCCCAACCCAACCCGGCACCACAAGGACCTCCCCCCATGGTGCTTCAAAACCCACTACCAATCCAAGGATTGGTGGCAACTGCACCCCCTCCCCAACCCAATCCTAACACTTCAGGGACACCTCCCATAGCCGAAACAGGTGTTCACCACCTACTAGCCATGATGACTAAAGAGGTCAACATGCAAACCAAACAAAATCAGTACAATACCACCACTGAACCCGCTAACACATAAGCGGCATCAACGTCCAAAACAGTCAACCTACCTCTTCAGTTACCACCATTCTCATGCCCCCCCATATGTAGAATTGCCAATAACGCCACGGTTAGAGCTGTAGTCAGCTATAGCATTGTGGATGATTTGGCCCAAATGCCAACCGCCATGTCCACTCTTGAGGTGCTTAAAACATGCCCAATGCAGAGAAAAGCCTTACTAGCCACCCTTGGGGAAGTAGACCCCTCTGACTCCAAGTTGAACACATTCAACACAGAGAATGGAGAACTGCGCATGCCATCGACCATCGCCTTTCAAATCCCGGTGTCCATCCAGAATTTGGTTGTGCCCCGGTGCATAGTGGATGAGGGGGCATCCACGTGCGTTATGTCTACCTTGGTTTGGCATAAACTTGGATCACCAATTCTACAACCATCCTCCACAACTCTGCGAGCTTATGATGGACATCCCACTAAAGCCCAAGGAATCCTCCCACACATCCCCAATACATTAGTCGAGAAGACAGTGATGATCAACATAGAAGTTGTCAACGCTCAACTGGACTATAACCTTCTCCTCGAGAGAATTTATATGTATGCCATGCAAGCTATCGCATCAAGTATCTTCTGTCTCATGATGTTCCCCCATGAAGGGAAGATTATGATGGTTGATCAACTCACTTATCATGATCCGCAAGGGTTAATGGCACCTGCCAATGTTATCCTGACCATCACCACTATTGAGCCACAAGGGATGACTACAAATGCCAATGTCATCCCTGCAATCAACACTATGGTTGAAAACACACAAGCCTCCGCATTGTTGAATGTGGGCCCTGGGTCGCTTTCCAATACCACCATGATGGCTCCTTTCCCATTAGTCTCACCACCACCGACACAAAAAGAAACTGCAGACTTATGCATGGTCTCATCCAGCACTGCTGCACCCAAAAAACAACTACAACCGCAACCCCAACCACAACCACTACATCGTTCATAGCCGCAACATCACCCGCAGCAGCAGCATTTCATGCAGCTGCAACCATAACTGCATCCTCACATGCAACTATCAGGGAGTTATCTGGGTTCATCGCCAGTCCATATGATTCCCTTCCTCTTTCCCCCACCTAGGGTCATGAGCAAGTCAGTAATGGCCACCTTAAGTTACCCAGCTTTACATTGGGAATTTCGGTGTGGTATCTCGATCCACTGGCTCAACCACCAATTCCCCAAGTTGTTTTAACCTCGGTGCAACCCATTACGGTTGAGTCTGACCCTCCAATCGACCCACAAAATCCAACCGTCGCACCCACACCCGTACTGCCCCACCTGAAAAGGGCTAGGGGCAAGAACACCAAAGCCACCGCAGAGCCATGACAAGTCCCACCTTCTGGCATCTGTGAACAACAGGGACATCCAACTCAAAACTTCCCTGAAATCCCAATGATCCATGCACATTTGGATGCCATGGAAACAACCGAAAACCTCCTCGTGGTTGAACTTCCAACTGCGCCAATAGTCAGAAACAAGTCACTAAGAACAAACCATGCTTGTGCTCTCTGCGGTCTTGATGAGTCCTGGAAAATCACAGGCAGCAACAGCAAGGGATTCTCCCCAGTCAACATTCCCTACTAGCCCATGACTGTTTGGTGTAGGGAATCCATCCCGTTTGCGGTCCGACCACCGTAGGTCAAGAAACAAAAATAAAAGGTTTTACTGGTTGCGGCCCGATCCACCGTATATATTTTTGTATTTTGACCTAAAGGATGATATGCAAGTGCCTACTTAACATGTAGAGTGATAAAGAATGCAAGGAGTATTCACAATGTGATGCGCAGGTTCTTACCTCTCGTCTTAAACTCTCAAGCATCTAAATCACACACACAGCAAGGAAATAAATCTAACTACCTACCTATCCCCAGGGAGCAAGATGGTAACTTATTAATGAGTAATGTATCTTGTGCATGCATTATAAAGAGAAATTACAGATAGCCGATACTTCTACCAAAAACACATGAACAATTAAAGATATTTAAACCACCAGATAGCTAATTGCTTAAGAACAACATTCATTACTCATGGTGGCATTTTCATAAAATAAACCAGAAATCATTTAAACAAGAACATAGGTCCTGAAAGTCAGAACGATCTCACAGTTAGTGGACAAAAGCTGAAAACGAAATAGTTCCTCTTCAACAAATCCATAGCATAACATTTGAACATCCCACCATACTTTCTCCAACAGGAAAACTGTAATTCTTTATTGCAAAAGGAAGTAGTTCTTCTTACAATATCTCCTCACTAATCTAACTAGGAAAAATTCCCTTCTTCATCTAAATCCTTTATACTTATACAAAAGAACAATATTGTTGGGTTGCCCACAAATAACTCTTGGGCTTCCCCAACTCTTCGCTTCCCAAAGTTTACTTTCACTAAGTGTTTATAAAATTTACAACATATTGCAAAAGTGAACAAATGTTCATGAGGAGGGCCTCGCTTGATTATTTAGGAATTTTTTCCATGCTGAAGCTTCGGAAGCAATACTTTCAAATTCAGAAGGTTCCAAGAATCGAATGTTTATTTCAAATTTTGCAGCTTGGTTTCTGATAGCTTCTATTCTGGCTATGCTTAGGTGAATCTGATCTTCTAACAACTGCACACTAATCACGGAATGATCTACCTCATTCCTGAGGGTCTGTTCATTTAAAGTTTTAATTTGCTGTATTCTCCTTTCATCTTCTTGGTACCTTTTTTGCAAAATTTCCACAAATAGGCCGTGGTCTGGAAAAGAATCCATCCTTTGTTCAGCCTCTACCTGGCCTGGCATCGATTATAAGTAATCAGAAGTCTTCTAAAGAATTTTGTACATGCCCCTCTTGTCTTCTTAACAGGATTTTTGAACTCCTCGATTGTGTTAATGGAAAACTCCAACACGTCGTAATCCTGCTTAAGGGCTTGTTGATCTTTTGAGGGTAATTCTGCAGGAGCTTCTTCATTAGCTTCTAATCTTTCCATCCTTCCTGTCAGGACTTCCAGGATGTCCTGATATCTGTCAACAAAATATGAGGAGGTCTGCAAAATTTCATCCAACCAGCTGTCTATCTACAAAACCCTGCATCTTTCCTCCTCTATGGCCACCTGCAGTTGAAGCATCTTGGCTCTCTGCACCAGAACGTGTTCTTCGAAAGGTTGAAGACTAACTTGTTGTTCTATGGCATCCTCTAAAGCTGATGTCAGTGAGCTAATTGGTTCTTTAAGTTTTTCCTCCTTCCCTTGAGGTTGCCTCTCATTTGCTTCCAAGGTAGTCTTCTACTACTCCAGATCCTTTATCTTACCTAGCAGATGCTCCTTCTCTGCCCTCAACTCTTGATATTCTTGCTGTACTTTCTGCAGACACTCTTGGGTGGTCTCCATAGATCTTTTCTCTATCTGGAGGACTTGAAGTTTAGCCTTTGAAGACTTGATTTATTTTTGTATTTCTTCAAACTTTCTCTTTAACCTATTGTTTTCTTCTCTTTCCTTTCTCAGGGTATCTTTGAGTTGAGAAGAAGACTTCTTTTACTGCTCCAGATTTGTCATTATTTTATCTACATTGTCCTCTGAAGCGTGGATCAATGCAGCCCCTGCTCTGATAGTGAACTTGGCATCTTTGTATGTCCCATATACAATGGTTGTATCATTTATCATCTTACCAGATAGCCCCCCGGTTTCAACCTTCCTCTCAGTTCTCTTTACTATCCTTTTCTTTTCTTTATCATAAAAGATAGTATTAAAATCTGGTACCTCTTCTTCTTTCTTCTGTTCAAAGGGGATTAGCCTAAGGGTGGGGACCATAGATTGTCTTGGTGTGCTGGAAGTGGGTACTTTAGGATCTTGAATGTCAGGGTTTTCCAAGTCTTGGGCCTGACTGTCTACTGCGTCAGAAGCTGATTGTTTTGTGACTGTTTGTGTCAGCATTATCTTCTCTGCCTCCTGCTTCTTCAGCTCCTCATCTAACTTGCTTTTTCTTCCTTCTTCTTTGCTTTTGGCAGCTTCTTCTTCCTTTCTGGCTACCTCTTGTGCGGCTCTTCTTTTCTCCTCCTCCTCTCCTTTTAGCCTTCCTTCGGCTTCTTGGGATAACCTCTGAGCTTATTCATTTCTTTTCCTAGTTTCTTCCTCCTTGGCCTTTGCCTGCTCGTCCTGTCCCTTTCCACCTTTGGTGGTGATTTTCTTTTTAAACCTTTTCCTTAAGGCTGTTATGTTTAGTGCACTGTGGAAAATGGACTCCTCTCTGTCCCAGTGGCTAGTGTATTCAAAATGGACATTAGCCTCTTTGCAGTGCTCTGTAACCTTGTTACGGGAGTCATTCCTATGGAAATGCATTTCCCCAAAATGGAACTTCTCTAACTCCTCCACAAATTCATCGGCCTTCTTTACCCTAGTAAATTTGTAACTCCCCAATTTGAAAGGAAAAGGTGGTTATGATGCCTTCCTGTGTTCGAATAAAAAACTTCCTATGCCATCTAGGAAGACTTGTCTAACTACCTATTTGTGAATTATATAGTCTGTGGTATACTTAGGCAGTAGTGAGGGTGCTCTAGAGCCTCCAAACATTCAGCAATATAGCCCATCCTTAGTCAAGTAATAATCAACATACTCTTCAATCACCTGAAATGCCTCCTCTGACATGCAGTCGCATTCTTTTAAGAAAATCAGGGTATACAATGGCTTAATGAAATGCTCACACACCTCCCTATAGTGATTGTGGTATTTGTGGGCCCATAGTGGCTTGTATGCTAAGTAAATTGGTGATCTTTCTCGGTCCCAAATGCATCTTAGGTTGGGGAAGGGTTGATTGCATAGTATGCAATCAATCAGTATGGAGCTCATGTAGAACTGTGATTTCTTTTAGAACACCCCCCCTAGTGCTGATGCCATGCAGGTCGAGAGGCTATTGGACACAATGTTGGCCCAATTGAAAATGGTCCCCTATGTTGCAACATAAAAAATTATCGGCACCCACTCCAATTTGAAGCTTTTTTCGTGGGCTCTCCCAAAAATCCTATTGAGCATTAAGGCAATGAACCTGTAAGGGGTTCTTAGGCTTGCGGTGTCATATTCTCCAGTTTGCCTGGTTCTAAAATTTTTTCCAGGCATGAGCATCCTCTTGAGTGTCTCGACGAGGTCCATCTTGATGCTTTTCAGCTAGTCTTCAATCAGATATATTTGAGCTTCAGGCAAGTGGTAAGCTAGGGATACATATTGAGGGCTTTAAGCAGCATAACCCTATTTATCAACATTCTCTAGAATCATGGTGGTCACATTTTCCCTGGGCAGAATCCACCCAATCACCTCAGAGCATGGAAAGAGTTCAGGTCTCGTAGCAATCTTCATTAATGAATACCTCTCTATGTTGGTGTAGATGTTCTCTTCCTCAAAGACTATGTCAAGCACCTCTCAGCGCATAATCAATTTGTAGATATCTCCCCACTGATATTCATGCTCTACACCAATTATGCATTTGGTGTCTTCGTAAATATATTCGACTCTGGTGATGACTTCGACGTCGGGTTCCTCTTCGACTATGGGAGCCTTCTTCTTTTGATGCTTAGACATCTTAAGTTTCGAGGTATTTCCCTGTCACATATAAAATTGTAATTGTTAGGTCATTTCTGGACAAATTTTAAAGATTGAGATAACAATGTAAGCGTTTTACCTCATCTGCGTTAAACATGACTGCAATTAATAAAAATAAGCAAATATATTCAAACAATTGCTCCTGCCCGAAAAACTAAAACCAGCTTAGTCCAACAAAGCTCGGATGTGGAAAAATTAGTCCTTTATCACAAATGAAAATAGTCTCAAGCCCTCTCTTGACACCATGACCTATGCATTATGCGGACACCTGAGGCATTAAATCTAAAAATCTCAAGGGGACGCTACCGATGATAGCACCCTAGAAAACTGTACAGGCTCATCTCACGGTCCATCTTAGACCAGGTAATGCGATACTGCCCCAGACATGTTTGGGTTTGAATTTGACCGTGAATAGGGTCGCTCTAACAATGAACTGAAAACAACACCAAGGTCATGGTTTGCAGAATGCGGGTGACCGAACCAGTGGAAACAAACCCAGTATTCCCCCAGGAAATCCATGAAAGCCTTCCCCGAACCGCCGAACACAAAATGGGGCAACAGGTGCAAACAACATAACGGCCGCCTGCACCAGCTTCCCCAACCATCGAGTGGAGGCTGCAAGACCATAACGACTGCAGAAGAAAAAATTAAGTAGACCACAAAGACCCCCCCACTAACAGTCACGCCATTCACTTTGGAATATATACATGTCAAGACAAGAACCTAAGTAAAACCCTAACCGTGGAGACAAGGAATTAGCTCATCCAATCGAATGGAATGGGAAAACGAGTACAAGGGCCTACCTGGCATTGCTGCACAACTGGCGGGAGGAAAACCGTTGAGCTTCCACGGCGGAGCCACCTAAGAGCGAGGGTACCCACAGTGATAATACTAGTTTGCTTGAGCGAAAACGACAGCGTAGAGACAGTCCAAAAAAAAACAATAAAATAATAGACCACACTATTCCAATATATATACACCCTAGGTCAACTATAATCGGCGGGAAAATGCTATCGGGTGGTAAAAGGCAAGGGATCAGTGACCAAATCAACATTTCCTCCATAACGTCGGACGATGAAATAGTTGGGAGAACCACCAAGGCATTGGCAGAGAAACAAATAATACTCGCATCAAAACTCGCAAGATCAAAGCATCAGAACAATAGAAGGCTAGAGAGACGCAACGACGCAAACACAAAAGAAACCAAGTTTCGTAGACCAGCAAAAATCAAAGAAAAAACCAATATGACTTTAACCAAGAAACATTGGTTCCACGGAAAATAAAATCAAACCATGCTGGAAAGACAACGCTTTTCAAAGCCGTAATGGCGGATGCTGAAAAATCAAGGATCAGTGAAACAAAACAGCGGGGTCGAAAAGGTTAATGCAATCATTGGGGAACTTCATAATGCGCCATCTGCAACTAGGGAAAACGTAGAGATAGTACGTTTCGACGGGATTCCAACAAATCGTCGATTGAGACAAACAAGATAATAAAGGCATCGGAGACAACAAATCTTGAATCGGATTATTGTTACTTCTCCGCAACGATGGGCATGCAGATGACTAGATTTCTGAATTGAACATCCAAAACGCTTCTGATGGCAAGGTAAACCTAAAACAAATAGTGAAACATTGCTGGCATAAAAATAGTTATTCGGAAGAACATCAAGAAAACTCAAAAGCTGAGCCAAAATGAGTTAAAGGAGGGTCCCAAATTTTTTTTTGAATTTTGGGAAAATGTTACAGCTGCAACAATTGGCGACTACCTGGTGAACCCCAGATTTCTGACTCAACTTCTTCCCAGTAAAAGACTATTTGATCATATAGCTCACAAGTTGAATTCTTCTAGATGCTTGCATTCCTAAGATGGAAAATACATGCATTTAAATCATCGAGGACAGTCCATTCTTTGGGAAATGGGAGCACCCACAATATTTGAAAGTCCGGATAACTCTTTTGAGGCTTAATAGGTGAGATTTATTTTACTTATGTCTATGGGTGGTCTCTAGCTTGGAAAACATAGGATAGTAACATATGGCAAACAAAATTATTCATTTGTTCCTCATTCCCATGCCAACTGCACTTGGTGCCTTTTGACCTTTTGTTCATTTGAGTCCTCCATCTGCCTTTCTTTCTAAATTTTATTTAGGATCTTCTATCCACAGTGCCATTTTCTGTGAGAGAAAAAATTGCTTCTCATCTCACGGACGGAGAAGAAATTTTGGCAAATTGATATTCATGTTTCTGATACTTTGCTTGGATATGTATTGTGTCTTTAAGGAGTTTTGATTCTTAACAGCCTTTAGGATTTTGAAATTATGGCATGGGATCATTTATATATAATAAAATGTTTACCTTGCTTCCTTTCCGTGGGTCCTTTTCCATCACTCCCCAATACCTCTTAGATGTGAAATGGACGGAGCCTCAAAATAGTATTCCATACCTCTAAATTCTGAGTTCTTTTCAGGGGTTAAGGAAGACTTCAATGAGTGCATGGCCATTCAGGAAAACTACCTACTATAAGACATTCTATTATTTCCAAAATAAAACACACAGTCTTTTTCTCAAAGATTTTAGTTAATCAAGAACCCTGACATTTTCCATGCAACCAAAAGTTTGTCTCTTTATTTAAAATAGAAAATAACTAGAAACAAAGCAGTAAATCAAAACAAAACAGCATCAATTTATTTATGTACAAAATCATTAAATCAAAAGAAAAGAAAATTGAGTGCCCATCCCTGAAAATCCTTCAATCTAATGAGTCAAGGGGCTAGGCTGTATTGCAGACAAGAGATACCTATCCGTGGTCTAATTGTACTATTTTTGAAACCGGAATCATGTCTACTGATTTACAATCAGCCTTATCAGCCTGAGGAAACCGAAGGAGATTAGGCTAAATGTTAATTATATTGCTGGATTTTTCTAAGGCATGATATTTTAGTTCAAGATCTATTAGATAATTTCCCGAAACAGAATTATAAGATTCATTTCCTTCTCCCAACTTAGTGACAGTGTGTTTCAGATAAGGTTCTCTTGACATTTTGATCTGATTTGGGGTACCCTTATGAGGTAACCATAAATGAGACCAGTCTGAGCGAAATACCCCTTTAACCTGGCAGACCAATCACGATTCATAATAAGCCCATAACCATCCAGTATGTCAGCCACCATAATATCAATAAATTGACATATCATGTTATTTGTAGATAAACGAATGAGAACATCCTTCATTTCCCCCACGACTTTACACTTGTTTTGTCTAGTTGAACGACTTCCCAGGCCGTGGGTTTTGGTTTCCCATTAATTTTCTTGCAAACTAAAAGTGGCATAACATTTACCGATGATCCAGAATCTACCAAACAATTATGCACCTTATGATTCAACATTTCTAGAGTCAAAAGGAAAGGTGGGGTTTTGGCTTTCTCTTCCCAAGTTGATTCGACGTCTTCCCCCACCAGTTGATTTTCAGTGGGCATTTCCTTTTCTGGTTCCTCAGTCTTTTCAGTGTTTCCTTGTTTAACATCTATTTTTCCTTCTATAAGCTTGGTATGCACGTTTATCTGTTCCGTCTCCTGGCTGAAAATAGTAACTCTGGGTATTTCATCTTCAGTATCATTCTTTGACTGTCCCCTGACATTCTTTTGCAACTTCTTAATCTTTAAGACTATTGCGTTGTCTCTACTTACCAAATTAGGGTCTTTTATTATCATTGGTACATTTTTAGGTTTAAGAGTGCCTTTTTTTGTATCGAAAAGCGAGACACAGTCCCATAAGAACATGGTATCATCTTCTTGTTTCTCTATGGTCTTATTATTCTTTTCGTCTTCATCACTGTCTCCTGTCAATTTAGAATCCAAGAGCTGGTTCATTACCAATGTCATCAAATTTAACCATTGAGGAAAACTCTTTTCAGAATGAGGTTGTTGGTGAAAAGTACAGAAATTATCCTTTCCCACTATCAAATTCATCGATGCTGAATTATGTGGAGGGGTCTTGAATTCGTTGTTATCCTCCCTTTTGTAGTAGGGCTTATAAGCTTTCCCAGCTTCCTTTTCTTTCTCCAAATCTATTATTATATTGGAGAGTTTTTGCATCATTCTTAACATTCCCTCAAAATCATGTGATTGCTCCTCTTTAGGTTTAGAAAGCAATAAGGCTCTTTTCCTAGAATTTTTTTCTCCAGGTTGCTCGGGATAATCTTCTATACTTTCCCTTTCAGCCTCTACTCTTTCTGCTTCTTCACAAGTCTCCGCTAATGTAGGTTTGGCCTTCATTTTGGAAAACATGGCCAACTCAGGTCCTAGAGCGGAGGTATAATATTCAATTAGGACTTTATATAAAGGTTTTTTAGCTTCAGAAAAATTCTTACGATATGCTACAAATCTTTGGGTGAAACTATGCACCTTCTCCTTTCTTTATTTCTTTAAGGCGCATAGTCCTTTTATGAGAGTTGCATGAGTCTTTTGGGTTGCATACTTACTTCTAAAAATCCTCTTGAAAGTATCCCAATCATGGATAGAATTTGTAGGAAAACCAAAGTACCACGATGCTGCAGCTCCTTTAAGGGTGTGTGAGAAAAGTCTACAAACTACATCCTCATATTCCCTAGCCCTTAACCCATCTATTGCCAAATAGAAACTTTAAAAGTGGTCATCTACTAGCATCTTCTCATTTGGGTCAAATTTGGGTAGCATCTTTTCAAAATATTGAGGTAAATCATGCAAAGGAGGTGTTAGGTTTAAAGGTGATCTGGCTTTCCAGGCAGGTGGTGGATTCAGTGGGTTGGGTGGTTGATTTGCATTTACGCCTGCCATGGGTCTAGGTGGAGAATGAGGGGGTGAGTGAATAGGAGCATGAACAAGAGAACTGTGAGGAGTATCCGGGCCTACTTGATTCAAAGGCTGTACAACTTCCTGTAAGGCTGTTTCTACAAGTTCTTTCAAATCCCCAACTAGCACTAAGTCTTCCAATATAGGACGATCTTTCCTTTTATATTCTCTTCTGGGCAATTCAGGAATAATCAGCAATCCTCCAATATTCTTCATGTATTCCCTAGTGTTTCTTCTCAGCTCATTAACAACTTTGTTGTCGACAAAATACAAATGTTCTCTACCCCCCTCTTCAAGAATTGGATTGGAAAATAAACTGCTTCCTGTGATGTTACCAGTGGAATGATCTCAGGAAAATGGGTTTGCTCGGCCAGCCATGCACTGGCGGCCCTCCTTCTAGTGCCAAAAACTATTGAGGCCTAAAAAATCGTAGGTAGCAACAGCAAGGGATTCTCCCCAGTCAACGTTCCCAACTAGCCCATGACTATTTGGTGTAGGGAATCCGTCCGGTTTGCGGTCCGGCCACCGTAGGTCAAAAAACAAAAATAAAAGGTTTTACTGGTTGCAGCCCAATCCACCGTATATATTTTTGTATTTTGACTTAAATGATGATATGCAAGTGCCTACTTAACATGTAGAGTGATTAAGAATGCAAGGAGTATTCACAATGTGATGCACAGGTTCTTACCTCTCGTCTTAAACTCTCAAGCATCTAAATCACACACACAGCAAGTAAATAAATATAACTACCTACCTATCTCCAGGGAGCAAGATGGTAACTTATTAATGAGTAATTTATCTTTTGCATGCATTATAAAGAGAAATTACAGATAGCCAATACTTCTACCAAAAACACATGAACAATTAAAGATATTTAAACAACCAGATAGCTAATTGATTAAGAACAACATTCATTACTCATGGTGGAATTTTCATAAAATAAACTAGAAATCATTTAAACAAGAACATAGGTCCTGAAAGTCAAAACAATCTCATAGTTAGTGGACAAAAGCTAAAAACGAAATAGTTCCTCTTCAACAAATCCATAGCATAACATTTGAACATCCCACCATACTTTCTCCAACAGGAAAAGTGTAATTCTTTATTTCAAAAGGAAGTAGTTCTTCTTACAATATCTCTTCACTAATCTAACTGGGAAAAAGTCCCTTCTTCATCTAAATCCTTTATATTTATACAAAAGAACAAGACTGTTGGGCTGCCCACAAACAACTCTTGGGATTCCCCAACTCTTTGCTTCCCAAAATTTACTTTCACTAAGTGTTTACAAAATTTACAACATATTGCAAAAGTGAACAAATGTTCATGAGGAGGGCCCCGCTTGATTATTTAGGAATTTTTTCCATGCTGAAGCTTTGGAAGCAATACTTTCAAATTCAGAAGGTTCCAAGAATCGAATGTTTATTTCGAATTTTGCAGCTTGGTTTCTGATAGCTTCTATTCTGGCTGTGCTTAGGTGAAGCTGATCTTCTAATAGCTACACACTAATCACGGAATTATATACCTCATTCCTGAGGGTTTGTTCATATAAATTTTTAATGTGTTGTATTCTCCTTTTATCTTCTTGGTACCTTTTTTGCAAAATTTCCACAAACAGGCCGTGGTCCAGAAAAGCATCCATCCTTTGTTCAGCCTCTACCTGGCATCGATTATAAGTAATCAAAAGTCTTCTAAAGAATTTTGTACATGCCCCTCTTGTCTTCTTAACAACCTTTTTGAACTCCTCGGCTGTGTTAATGGAAAACTCCAACACGTCGTAGTCTTGCCTAAGGGCTTGTTGATCTTTTGAGGGTAATTCTGTAGGAGCTTCTTCATTAGCTTCTAATATTGCTATCCCTCCTATCAGGACTTCCAGGATGTCTTGAGATCTGTCAACAAAATATGAGGAGGTCTCCAAAATTTCCTCCAACCGGTTGTCTATCTACAAAACCCTGCATCTTTCCTCCTCTATGGCCACCTGCAATTGAAGCATCTTGGCTCACTGCACCAGAACGTGTTCTTTGAAAGGTTGAAGACTAACTTGTTGTTCTCTAGCTTCCTCTAAAGTTGTTGTCAATGAGGTAATCTGTTCTTTAAGTTTTTCCTCCTACCCTTGAGATTTCCTCTCATTTGCTTACAAGGTAGTCTTTTGCAACTCCAGATCCTTTATCTTACCTAGCAGATGCTCCTTCTCTGCCCTCATCTCTTGATATTCTTGCTGTACTTTATACAGACACTCTTGGGCGGTCTCCATAGATCTTTTCTCTATCTAGAGGACCTGAAGTTCAGCCTTTGAAGACTTAATTTCTTTTGGTATGTCTTCAAACTTTCTATTTAACCTATTGTTTTCTTCTCTTTCCTTTCTCAGGGTATCTTTGAGTTGAGAAGAAGACTTCTTTGTCTGCTCTAGATCCGTCATTATTTTATCTACATTGTCCTTTGAACCGTGGATCAATGCAGCCCCTGCTCTGATAGTGAACCTGGGGTCTCTGTCTTTCCCGTATACAATGGTTGTAACATTTATCATATTACCAGATAGCCCCCCAGTTTCAACCTTCCTTTCAGTACTCTTTACTATCCTTTTCTTTTATTTATCATAAAATATAGTATTAAAATCTGGTACCTCTTCCCCTTTCTTCTGTTCAAATGGGATTAGCCTAAGGGTGGGGACCATAGACTGTACTAGTGTGCTGGTAGCAGGTACTTCAGGATCTTGAATGTCAGGGTTTTCCAAGTCCTGGGCCTGACTATCTGCTGCGTCAGAAGCTGATTGTTCTGTCACTATTTGTGTCAAATTTTTCTTCTCTGCCTCTTGCTTCTTCAGCTCCTCGTCTAACTTCCTTTTTCTTCCTTCTTCTTCGCTTTTGGCAGCTTCTTCTACCTTTTTGGCTGCCTCTTGTGCAACTCTTCTTTTCTCCTCCTCCTCTCATTTTATCCATCCTTTGGCTTCTTGGGCTAACCTCTAAGCTTCTTCATTTCTTTCCCCAGTTTCTTCCTCCTCGGCCTTTGCCTACTCATCCTGTCCCTTTCCACCTTTGGTGGTGATTTTCTTTTTAAACCTTTTCCTTAACGCTATCATGTTTAGTGCACTGCGGAAAATGGAATCCTCTCTGTCCCAGTGGCTAGTGTATTCAAAATGGACATTAGCCTCTTTGCAGTGCTCTGCAACCTTATTATGGGAGTCATTCCTGTGGAAAGGCATTTCCCCAAAATGGAACTTCTCTAACTCCTCCACGAATTCATTGGCCTTCTTTACCCTAGTAAATTTGTAACTCCCCAATCTGAAAGGCAAAGGTGGGTATGCTGCCTTCTTATGTTCAAATAAAAAACTTCCTATGCTATCTAGGAAGACTTGTCTAACTGCCTCTTTGTGAATTATATAGTCTGTGGTATACTTAGGCAGTAGTGAGGGTGCTCTAGAGCCTCCAAACATTAGGAAATACAGCCCATCCTTAGTCAAGTAATAATCAACATACTCTTCAATCACCTGCAATGCCTCCTTTGACATGTAATCACATTCTTTTAAGAAAATCAGGGTATACAATGGCATAATGAAAAGCTCACACACCTCCCTGTAGTGACTGTGGGATTTGTGGGCCCACAGTGGCTTGCATGATGAGTAAATTGGTGATATTTCCCGGTCCCAAATGCATCTCAGGTTGGGGAAGGGTTGATTGCATAGTATGCAATCAATTAGTATGGAGCACATGTATAACTCTAATTTCTTTTGGGACACCCCCCTAGTGATGATGCCATGCAGGCTGAGAGGCTATTGGACACAATGTTGGCCCAATTGAAAACGGTCCCCCGTGTTGTAACATAAAAAATTATCGGCACGCACTCCAATTTGAAGCTTTTGCCGTGGGATCTCCCAAAAATCCTATTAAGCATCAAGGCAATGAACCTGTAAGGGGTTCTTAGGCTTGCGGTGTCATATTCTCTAGTTGTCCTGGTTCTAAAGTTTTTTCCAGGCATGAGCATCCTCTTTAGTGTCCTGATGAGACCCATCTTGATGATTTTCATCCAGTCTTCAGTTAGATATATTTGAGCTTCGGACGAGTGGTAAGATAGGGATACATATCTAGGGCTATAAGCAACATAACCCTGTTTATCAACATTCTCCAGAATCATGGTGGTGACATCTACCCTGGACAGAATCCATCCAATCACCTCAGAGCATGGATAGAGTTCAGGTCTCGTAGCAATCTTCATTAATGAAGACCTCTCTATGTTGGCGTAGATGTTCTCTTCCTCAAAGCCTATGTCAGGCACCTCTCGGGGCGTAATCAATCTGTAGATATCTCCCCACTGATATTCGGGCTCTACACCAATTATGCATTTGGTGTCTTTGTAAATAAATTCGACTCTAGTGATGAATTTGACGTTGGGTTGCTCTTTGAATGCAGGAGCCTTCTTCTTTTGACGCTTAGACATATTAAGTTCCGAGGAATTTCCCTATCACATATAAAATTGCAATTGTTAGGTCATTTCCGAACAACTTTTAAAGATTGAGATAACAATGTAAGTATTTAACCTCGTCTGTGTTAAACATGACTGCAGTTAATAAAAATAAGCAAATATGTTCAAACAACTGCTCCTGCCCAAAAAACTAAAACCAGCTTAGTCCAACAAACCTCAGATGTGGAAAAATAATCCCTTTATCACAAATGAAAATAGTCTCAGGCCCTCTCTCGGCACCATGACCTACGCGTTATGCGGACACCTGAGGCATTAAATCTAAAAATATCAAGGGGACACTACCGATGATAGCACCCTAGAAAAATGTACAGGCTCATCTCACGATCCATCTTAGACTGGGTAATGCGATACTTCCCCAAACTGGTTCGGGTTTGAATTTGACCGTGAACAGGGTTGCTCTAACAATGAACCGAAAACAACACCGAGGTCATGGTTTTCCAAATGCAGGTGACCAGACCAGTGGAAACAAACCCAATATTCTCCCAGGAAATCCATGAAAGCCTTCCCCGGACTGTCGAACACAAAATGGGGCAATAGGTGCCGACAACGTAACAGCCGTCTGCACCGGTTTCCCCAACCATCGAATGCAGGATGCAAGACCATAACGAATGCGGAAGAAAACATTAAGTAGACCACAAAGAACCCCCCACTAACAGTCACGCCATTCACTTTGGAATATATACATGTCAAGACGGGAACCTAAGTAAAACCCTAACCGCGGAGACAAGGAATTAGCTCATCCAATCGAACAGAATGGGAAAATGAGTACAAGGGCCTACCTGGCACTATTGTGCGACTGGCGGGAGGAAAACTGTTGAGCTTCCATGGCAAAGCCACCTAGGAGTGAGGGTACCGACAGCGAGAATCCTGGTTTTCTCAAGCAAAAACGACAGCGTAGAGACAGTCCAAAAAAATAAAATAATAGACCATGCTATTCCAATATATATACACCTCGGGTCAACTATAATCGGCGGGAAAATTCTATCGGGTGGTAAAAGGCAAGGGATCGACGACCAAATCAACATTGCCTCCGTAACGTCGGATGATGAAACAGTTGGAAGAACCGCCAAGGCATCGGTAGAGAAACAAATGATACTCACGTTGAAACTTGCAAGATTAAAGCATCGAAACAATACAAGGCTGGAGAGCCGCAACAACGCAAACACAAAAGAAACCAAGTTCCATAGACCGGCAAAAATCGGAGAAAAAACAAACATGATTTTAACCAAGAAACATCAGTTCCATGGAAAATAAAATCAAACCATGCCGGAAAGACAACACTTTTCAAAGCCTCAATGGCGGATGTTGCAAACTCAAGGATCAACGAAACAGAATAGTAGGGTCGAAAAGGTTAATGCAATCATCGGGGAGCTAATGCGCCATCCGCAACTGCGGAAAACGTAGAGACAGTACATTTCGACGGGATTCCAACAAACTGCCGATTGAGACAAACAAGAGAATAAAGACATCGGAGACAACAAATCTTGACTCAGACTTGGCTTATTGTTACTTCTCCGCAATGGAGGGCACACAGATGGCTATATTTCTGACTTGAACATCCAAAACGCTTCCGATGGCAAGGTAAAACTAAAACAAATAGTGAAACATTACTGGCATAAAAATAGTCTTTCCGTAGAACATCAAGCAAAATCAAAAGCTGAGCCAAAATGAGTTAAAGGTGGGTTGCGAATTTTTTTTTGAATTTTGGGAAAATGTTGCAGCTGCAACAGGTCTGTATGGACATTATTCTCACCATTTCCAAGACTTTTCTGAATTCTGAATGGATCTAGCCAACCTCTAGAAACATTCCCTTGAATTTTAGATCACTCTGATCGAAGAAGTTCACCCCCCACCTCCTTCTTCATACACCATGTCCATTTACATGATGTCCAGTTCTATAGACCCTCTTGTCTCCACCATCATCGATGGTCCATCAGACCTATCTCTTCCATTGTTTCCCCAGCCATCACCGCAACCTCAGTTACCAGGGAAACAGTGGGGTTCATTCCTGATCAACATGATCATTTTCCTTTTCCTTTTCCTTTTCCTTTTCCTACCATCCGAGGTCATGAGTAAGTCTGTCTTGGAAACCCACAATCTACAGGATTTCACATTGGGAGATCTTGTGTGTTACCTTAAACCACCTACCCTACCTATGAGGCCCTAGGATGTGTTGAATCATGTCCAGTGAATTGATATTATGTTGCACCTACCTCCAGGTCCATCAAAGACTCCTCTTGTCTCTAGGCCTACCCCTCTTCCTCCAATAGAGATTGGGGGCAAGGCCACCAAAACCACAACCAATACCATTTACATGATCTCTAGCACCAGTTTCCCTTCCATATCGTCGACTGTGGAAGATCCACCTGATCTATCCCGTCACCACTTACGTGATGACGAATATATATGTAAGACCACCTTCGGTTTTTCCCAATTCCCTTTAAACCATAGTGTGGAATCTGTTCTTCCCATAAAAGACCAGATTCTGTCATCCTACCTTTCCAATGACCTTCATCTTGGCAAAAGGGCATACCTCTTCATTGAATCTGATGGACAACTCTTGGACAACCCCCGCAATGGGCTCTACCTCAATAAATTTTACGCTTAACATCACCAATGAGTCACTTCATTTTCTTTTTCTTGTTTTTCAACGTTTTTTAGCAAAAATCAGGGGCAGCACCATCAACTGCTAGTCCAAAGTCACCTGGAATCAGTTCGAGACACCTCTCACACCTCCGGTCTCAAATTTCCATCTCCTGATGAGACCATTGTCTCATGCTTAATAAATCAATTTCGGGACCATTTCCCACTAGTCACCTCGACTTATGAGCCATGACATGAATATGTAAGTGTCTACGTACCTATACTTGTATCACATTTCCCAACCTCTACTCATGCGAGTGTTTGGGCCAGAGCCCGTTAAGGAATGTAATTTTTATTTTTTGTTTTGTATTTTTAACACATAGCTGTATTTTCTATTCACCACACCTTGTGCGGACCTCTGGACCACTGTCCACAAAACGATTTTTTTTTCTTGCATGTATTTGGCATATAAGTGTCCCCATACTTGCACTCACATCACATGTAGTCAAGTCCGTTCACCGCAACACACACACACACACACGATCTCCTGACCTTTGTCTGAGAGCCACCTCAATTTGCATGCTTTCTGCCACACTGACTCGCGAGCCTCTGCCGTGATCTATCCCACGCATGTATTGGTATGTTTTAGAGCCATCTTCTCTATCCATACTATGCAAATGACCTTTGGACCTCTTTCCACCATCCCAACAGGGGAATCGCCTGTGCCACCGCAATCGGTTGACCACACTGGAGTTTTGTTTAAGCTCTTTTCTGACTCCTTAAAACAATGAAAAGATAGCCAAGCACAACTACTTCCTTTCCCGCTTGCTAAAGTATAGTAAAGGGCATCTACACCGTCTTGTTTACCTCCTTTTGCGGACCATGTAGACCATCAATTGAAAAGGACCTCCTTGGCACACTCAAGCCAAGACCATTCCCCTCTACATACTTTTATGCTTTCTTGGGCAGAGGGGCCACACTTTACAAAAAAAGCTCACCATGGGTTGTCGTTAAGCTCTTTTCTAGCCTTGTGATCAAGAAAATATTACCTAGCAAACTTGGTTTCGTTCATGCTCGTAAACGTATCTGAATGACTGTCTAGTCAATATAGGTTTAACATTTTTCGGCCTGATTGGACTACCAATAATAAAGAAGTCTCTCATCCCCTACAGAATGGGTGAGCTCTCCTATGTATACTTTTATCCCTTTTTTGGCACAGGAGACTACCAATAAAAAAGAGCCCCCACTGGAGTCTTCTTCGTGATTTCAGACTCTCTAAAATTGAAAGCACTATCAAGCATTTACCTTCTTAGGCTCGCCAAAAATCCATGAGATCGTACCATAACGGTGTCCTTAGACACCACTCCACATAAACTAGTTTGGCAAATTTCCCCCTTTGGGTCTTCTTTTTTTAGAGTACTCTGCAATGTGTCTTCCTTGGATCCCATCAATTTCAAAAGTGTGTACCTCCTACAAGCATTTCCCATCTGTAGTGACATTCTCGGTATTACAGCTATGATCCCATTCCCATGAGTCAATTTCATTTGCTTCTTGGTCTTCCCTACCATCATACTCTAAACAAAGGAAGTTTGAGTCTACCACACTCCCCCTGCTCTTGCTCAATTCTTTCCTTCCCCCCCCTCCCCCCATTCAGTGGGTCAGTCTAGAGATTGTCTCACACCTTTCGTTTATCTCCCTTATGCTCCTGGTCAAGGAAACATCATTGCCTTGACTAGGGGTAGGTCTCCCTCTGTCGATGCCAACACACATATTCTAGAGGATAGACCTAGAGGTCCCTGTATCTTGGTTTCATTAACATCATTTATGATTTCCTTGGACCACTTGAGAGGAGCCCTTAGTGCCTCTCGGGATGGTTGTTTCTGACATGCTCGACTTCAACTACATCACCGCACCGTTGATATTTGTACAGGGTTTTGTCCGTGCAGTATTTGGTCGAAGACCCTGGATGTCACCTGACTCTAGCACATTGATGAGTCTATTTGAGGGACCTAAAACAGGTTATGTCCCTTGTGATTTCTGGGTTGTGTTGGAGACAGTATTTAGAAGCCCCAACAGTGCTTCGATATACCTTTATGATTGATGCAGCATACTTGTACCATGGAGACTCTGGTTCTCAATCAATGAGTCCATGCAAATATGTACCATTCCAGATCTAGTAGACTGTGATTCATGAAGATATACCATTCCATGAGAATGCCATGGGTCCAATGTACTAGATCATCATTGTATTCAGCCTCACATGGAGGCAACCATTATTGTAACATCAGTTGTATATGATCGTCTCTTGTATTTTAGAGCATAGATCAAATTATTCTTTTGACATTGTCATGAGCATGGGGATGCCTACCTCATCCATATACATGTCACACATTATTTGTATCTCACCCATTGATGGGAACCATATTAATACAAAAAACCAAAAGCCACCATGTCCCAGCCCCGTAAGCACCACCTCACCATAGCAAATCCTATGATGTTCGTCGGCCATATGATGAGCTCCTGCCCTCACACATCAGGGGGCAATCTGTTAACCCAAAAAATCCCTTGCTAAGCTCTCTATGACCTACACCACCCAAGGACACCACTTCACAACCCTCCATTAGACCCCCACACCCTCAAAATAGCCTAAGGATGAAGAAAAGGGATTAAAAACCCCAAAAAGGAGCCCAAATACTCTCCTAGGAACTAAAGCCCCCATAAAGGGGCTAAAACCCTAAAAGGAGCTAAAATTAGGGAGAAAGGGGCTAAAATCCTAAAAAAGGGTCTAAAGCCCAGACCAAGGGCTTAAAACCCTAAAACCCCAAAAAAGCTATTAAAGGAGGGTGGGGGGTCATTCTCAAAACACTTCTCCCTTACATACTGTTATGCTTCCTGTGGATGCCTTAAGACCCTTTGTCTCTCAAGCCACCCACACTCCCTCTCCTCCATCTTCATTAAGCAATAGCTCCCCCCATCTAAGAGAGGTGCTTCCACAAGCTAGGGCATGGTGGCCCATTTCAACCCAAAGAGAAGGTATAACTTGTCTTTCTTGCATTTGCTTCTTAGTTTTCTTTGCTTTCTAACCCATGTTTTCATTTGTAGGTTTATGTTTAACATTGTTTTGTAGGTATTTCGGTTTTCTGTAGTTTAGTCATTGTTTGCAGGTCTTTGGAAGTGGAACCCTAACCTTTGTTTGTAGAGGGGTTCACCATTGTTTCCCTTCCTTCTTTGCTTTGCTTTGTTTTCCTCACTATCTTTTACATTCCGTTTTTATTTTCAGCATTTATCCACGCAGGAACCTACCCTTCTGTCCTATAGATAGAAGGGAGCCATTCTTGCTCCTGTAGCAAGGAGAAATACCTGCTATAGGAGTAACTCCCCATAGAAAAGTGTTGGAGCAGGGCCTCGTAGCTACAGGAAAAGCTTCTATATCGGAACAAGGAAGTCAAAGGAAAGAGTACCTGAAGCGGCCAAGAAGAGAGAGCTCAACCACTGCATTTAAGGCAGCGGCGATGACAGGAGGGATCAGCTTCCCTCATAAATGGAAAAGGAGCAACGGGCCGAGGTATTAAAGACAAAGGACAGAAGGGGAGCAACTGAGGAAGCGACGCCCATACTAGAGATCAGCGTCGGAAATCGCAAAAGACTGCAGGAAGATGCAGTGTGACCAGTAAGCGACAGTTCAAAGTATAGATAGGCCGACTGTCACAGTTATGGTTTTTGGGTTACTGTTGGGATAGGCCCATAGTTTTGTATCATGGTGAGACCTTCGGACCACCTATTTAAGCATGTATTTTGTATTGTAAAAGGTTAGATAGTCAGTTGGTCAATTAGACAGTTAGATAGTTAGTTGATCAGTATTGTAAGATATTGAGAAAGAGTCGAGCCCTGCTTCTATTGTTAATTCTATAGTTATCTTACTGTAACCAGTGGCCAGCTCCTTGTGCATGACTATAACAATCCGTAGGGATTGAGAGAGAGAGAGAGAGAGAGGATATATTGTAAGAAGAAAGCATTAGAGGAAGAAAAGAGATCTAGGAGAGAAGGGCTCCCAGTTGTGTGCATGGAGTTTCCCAGAAGATCTCAAGCTGCATAATAGGTTGCAGCAGAACTATGTGTTACTCTCTCAAGATATAATAAAAACACAGTTCTTGTGGATGTAGCTTCACCCCTGGAAGTGAACCACGTAAAATCCGTGTGTTGTGCGACTGTTTCATGTGATTGTGCTCTACTCTTGTTATCTATTATCTGTTACATGAACTTTGCTTATCAGTTAATGAATGTATGCATGATATCCTTCAGTTTACAGTAATATAGACGGTTAAATGCGATTTGAATTGGTTAAGCACTCTGTATGTGAGTTTATCAGTGCTTGATTCACAACCACTATCAGCTAGAGTGTTGACTGACTTCTGTATATTCAGTTCAACGAGCTGAGCGTAATTGATGTTAAGCATGTTAGACTGTAGAAGCTTAAGTGAAGTTGTTTAACACCCTGAAGAAGGTTAACTGAGCTATTACACCCCGAGAGGAAGCCTCTGGACTTTGAGAGTGGATGAGCATATTGAGTCTTGCTGTAGGAAATATCATAGCATAGAAATGCGATATTGCACTGTTGGAGAAGCTGCAGTGTGAGATATTGTCGGATAAGAGTTGAGAAGAAGAGAAGGTTGCGCGTCATCCTGGAAGCTGCGATGCAATAAGAATTAGTCCCATAGTAGAGTCAACTAGGAAGAGAGAAGCTACTTCTTGCTGAGAGAGATCCCGCTGGTTAGCTAGAGTCAGGAGGACCTAGGATGCTATAGAACCTGGTTGAGGACACCTGAGTCTTCAGCCACCCCATCTAAGATCACTTCGGGTGAGACTTCAAGCCATTTTGCGGTTTGTCACCAAAAGGGACAGTGAGCTAGGGTTTTGTTGGTACACTACAGTAAACCCGGGTCTGCCCAGAAATATCCAACAAAAAGGAGGAGTGTAGGAAGAAACTAGGTGCCACTTGGAGAGAGATTCCTTGCATTTTATGACAACAATGATGGAAGATTCTATGACAATTAAGACCTGATTGCAGACTTGATTGAAAAACTATGAAAATATGGAATTTTAGGGATAAAAATAGCCCCCAAGAGGGCACATTTGGGTTTTGGTTGCATCCATTTGAATTTGGAGGAAGATGAATGGTCGAGGAGAAGGACAGGTGTCATGGAGGTTACTAAACATCAAGGATGAGTTGAAGGAATCCCATGGGAGTGAATTCGACCTTGGAGGACCTTGAGAAGGTTATAAAAATATGTTATGAGGATTTAGAATTGCTTTTTATCATTTGATAATTTTCCATTGTAATTTTGGAAAGCACTAGCTTGTCCATTGCATGATGAGTGATCACTTACCCTGCCAGTGAGCCAATTTTGAGACATTAACAGTGAAAGGGAAGGAAGTGGAGAAGTTAGTTGTTTTTACAAGGAGATTAAGGAAAAACTAGGACTGAGAGATATGGATGAAAAATAAAATAATTAGGATATATATACATTCATTAAATAATTTATTGAAGGGATGAACAAACATTTTATGTAAGGATTCGAATTCTTGGCTATCCAGATTAGGGAAGGTCAACACTCAAGAGTAGTAGTAGCTCACGTCATGTTGAGAAGAAGACCTATGGGGAAGCCTATTTTTTTGAAGACTGGACCTCATAACCAAGCCCATGAGTTCAAGACTCATAATGGACTTGTAATAAGTTATTTTTTAGAGTCCAAAGGAGGCCCTTAAACTACTTATGATGTGAGGAAAGCAACAAATTATTGGCAACAACTAAGTGATGAATGTGGGAAATTCCTATCTTTCGATCAGTTCATTAAAGCCTGTCTTCATTTTAGGAAAGGAGGAAGTGGGAATAGTGAACTGTTGTACT
>LPNX010015482.1:79083-107456 GCA_001517045.1 Pseudotsuga menziesii | reverse complement strand
TGTGAACACCTTAAGTCAATATCTTGTTCAACCAAGATGGGTTCACCTAGTAGCTACAAAACATGTGATGAGATATCTGAAAGGGACTATAGACCTTGGGCTATACTATGATGGTATCGATGACTATAGATTGTATGGCTATACAGATGCATATTGGGATGGAAGTATCTCAGATAGGAAAATCACTTCAGGTAGATGCTTTTGTTTGGGTTCTGTTATGAGTTCATGGTTTAGCAGGAAACAGTCCAGTGTTTCTCTTAGAATGACAAAAGCAGAATACATAGCAGATTGCTCTGCTAAGTTGTGAATCCATATGGCTTCGGAAGCTTATATCAGGTCTCCTTGACTTGAAGATGGATACTACATTGATTCTATGTGATAACGAGAGTCATGATAATAGAGAACCCTATGTTTCATCGCAACACATAGAAATCTGATATTTCTACATACAAGATATAGATGATGGTGATTCAGTATTTCTATACTGAATATAGAGATGATGATGATTTCAGTATTCCCATACTAAAGATATAGATGATGTTTTAGTATTTACATACTATAGATGCAGATGATGGTGACTCTGTATTTCTATACTGAATATAGAGGTGATGATGCTTTTAGTACTTCTATACTGAAGATATAGATGATGATGCTTTCAATATTCACATATTGAATATACAGATGGTGATAGTTTAGTATCCACATACTGAAGATATAGATGATGATGGTTTAGATGATGATGTGTGGACGAAACCTCTGTCCCCAGTAAAGTTTGATCACTTTCAAGACAAGCTTGGTGTGGTTCGAAAAGACCTTCCACGAAAGGGGGAGTAGTGATGTTACAGTGGGATTGTATCATCCCTAGCACTTGCCCTAAAGTGATTCGGTGACCTCGATCCTTGAGAATGAAGTGGGATTGTATCATACCTGGGCACTTTCCCTAAAGTGATCCGGTGACCTCGGTCCTCAAGAATGAAGAGGGATTGTATCATCCCTGAACATATGTTCATAACGGATCTGGTGACTTTGGTCCCGGAGAATGTGGTGGGATTGTATCATCCATGGGCACTTTCCCTAAAGTGATCCGGTGATTGTATCATCCTGTGACATATGTCTAGAATGGATCTGGTGAACTTCGGTCATCGAGCAGGTGGTAGGATTGTGTCATCCATGAACCTCGGTTCAGAACGGATTCGGTGATTGTATCATCCTGGGACATATGTCTAGAATGGATCTGGTGAATTCAGTCATCAATAATGTGGTGGGATTGTATCATCCATGAACCTCGGTTCAGAATGGATCCGATGATTGTATCATCCCGGGACATATTTCTAGAATGGATCCGGTGAACTTCAGTCATCGAGAAGGTGGTAGGATTGTATCATCCATGAACCTCCGTTTAGAATGGATCCGGTGATTGTATCATCCTGGGACATATGTCTAGAATGGATTCGGTGACTTCGGTCATTGAGAATGTGGTGGGGTTGTATCATCCATGAACCTCAGTTCATAACAGATCCAATGATTATATCATCCCGGGACATATGTCTAGAATGGATTCGGTGAACTTCGGTCATTGAGAAGGTGGTAGGATTGTATCATCCATGAACCTCGGTTCAGAATGGATCTGGTGACTTCAGTCATCGAGAATGTGGTGGGATTGTATCATCCATGAACCTCAGTTCAAAACAAATCTAGTGATTGTATCATCATGGGACATATGTCTAGAATGGATCCGGTGAACTTTGGTCATCGAGAAGGTGGTAGGATTGCATCATCCATGAACCTCAGTTCAGAATGGATCCGGTGAACTTTGGTCATTGAGAAGGTGGTAGGATTGCATCATCCGTGAACCTCGGTTCAGAATGGATCCAATGAACTTCGGTCATTGAGAAGGTGGTAGGATTGCATCATCCATGAACCTCGATTCAGAATGGATCCGGTGAACTTCAGTCATCAAGAAGGTGGTAGGATTGTATCATCCTTGAACCTCAGTTCAGAATGGATCCGGTGACCTCGGTTGTCAAGAATGTGGTAGGATTGCATCATCACTAGACTTTAAGTCCAAAAGAGATCTAAATACTTCTACATCTTTGTACTATGGCCTATAGGCTATTGCTGCTGATGATAATGTTCTCTAATTGTAAGATCAGAGTATGATGATGATGATGATGTTCTCTGATCAAAAGATTAGAATATGATGATGATGATGATGATGATCTCTGATCGAAAGATCAGAAGTTGCTGGTGATGATGATGTTCTTTGATTGAAAGATTAGAATATGATGATGATGATGTTCTCTGATCGAAAGATCAGAAGTTGCTGATGATGATGATGTTCTCTGATCGAAAGATCAAAATATGATGATGATGATGTTTTCTGATCAGAACATGAGAAGTTGCTTATGATTATGATGTTCTCGGATCGAAAGATTAGAGGTTGCTAATGATGATGATGTTTTTCTGATCAAAAGATCAGAGTATGATGATGATGATGCTATCTGATCGAAAGATCAGAAGTTGTTGATAATGATGTTTTATGACCGAAAGATAAGATGTTGCAAACGATGAGGATGCCATACTGATAAAAATATCAGAGTGTGATGATGATGATGTAATGATCGAAAGATCAGAGTATGATGATGCTTTGATGATGATGTTTCTGATCGAAAGATTAGAGTATGATGATGTTTTGATGATGATGTTTCTGATAAGAGTATGACGATGTTTCGATGATGATGGTTCTGATCGACAGATCAGAGTATGATGATATTTTGGTGATGATGTTTCAGATTGAAAGGTCAAAGTGCTGAAGATGTTGCTGATCGAAAGATCAAAATGTTGAAGATGTTGTTTCTGATCTAAAGGTAAAAGCATTGAAGATGTTGTTGCTGATCGAAAGGTCAAAGTGTTAAAGATGTTTCTAAGATCAAAGTGTTGAATATGTTGCTGCTGATTGAAGAGTCAAGATGCTGAAGATGTTGCTGATCGAAGTAGTCAAAGTACTGATGATGCTGAAGACTAAAGATTGAATATGAAGACTACATGATGTTGAAAAGCTTCCAATGATTTATAGATGTGTCACCCTGATGATGTTGATGATGTCCTCTATCTCTCTCCTATTATTGTTGTTGTTGATGTTGTTATAGAATACCCTTCTCGTTAAGGGGGAGTGTTGAAATATTGTAAATTCAAAGAATATTCTATATGTATTTCTTTGTGGTTCCCGATGGTCCTACCGGGAGAACCACTTGTATTACTTTGTACCCCGATTCTCCTAATCGGAATAACTAATAAGAGTCATGAGGTAGTACCCTCTAATTGTAAAGGTGAGTCATTAGCACCCCAGTGTGGTTGCTTGAGCCTACATGTGTAACTTGAGCCTACATGACTAACTCGAGCCTACATGACATATGAGTTAACTTAAGTGAACAGAATAATATAAATAGAGGTGTAGCACTCCTCATTTGGAACACACACTCTTACTTATGTGGCACATTAGTGTAGGAGAGAGAAGTAGCTGGAGAAGGAGGAGGATCAGGCTTTGATCTCCTTGTTGGATTTATTTTTTATCTTTTGGGGAATCTATATTGAGGAAGCTTTTGTTAGGTTTTTCCCTTTATGGTTTTCCCAGGATAAATCTTTGTGTTCTCTTTTGTATGGTTGTGCTTGTCTATCTTTCAGTGATCTTGTTTATATGCTTTTGTTATGAAATCAAAATGAAATACTATGATCTAGCTTAGCATATGAAAATTTAACATCATTTAGTTAGAGATAGAAACACAACCTATAAAAATGAATACCTATAGACACCTAAAAATGATTGGATATGATATTGAGGAGGCCATTAAAGAACTCTTGGATTTGGGTCTCATAAGGCCTAGTTCTAGCCCATATGCTTCTTCAGTTTTTATGGTAAAGAAAAAGGATGGAAATTTGAGCATGTGCATTGATTTTAAAGAATTGAATAAGAAGACAATGAAGAAAATATATCCCATCCCAAGGATTGATGAGCTCATGGATGAGCTCCATGGAGCTAAGTTCTTCTCAAAGTTTGACGTTATATCTGGTTATCATCAAATTCGAATGAGGGAAGAAGACATACCAAAGACTGCTTTCAGATGCCACTATGGACACTTTTGAATTTTTTTTCATTCCCTTTGGCTTGACAAATGCACCTTCCACATTCCAAGCTTGCATGAACAATATCTTCCACAATGAGCTTTGTAAGTTTGTACTAGTTTTCTTTGATGCCATTCTTATTTACAGTAAAACTTGGAAGGAACATTTGCATCATCTAGAAGAGGTATTAAAAAATATGCATGATCAATATTTATTTGCTAAGATATCAAAATGTGATTTTGGTTTCATAGAGCTCTTGTATATTTGACACATCAATGGTCAAGATGGTGTGTGTTAGGATTATATAATCCTCCCTTGTCCATATATAGTCTATTTGATCATATTGTCTAGAATAGGGAAACATTATTACTGTACTAGAGTATGGGGAACACATATATAGGTTAAATTCCACTTACTGCATGCTCATTCATGATTTTAGGTTCCTTTGAGACCATTCCCTCCATTATAGGAGCCACTTCGAGTGCCACTAGTAGGCTCCATCAGTTGGTTGTGGTAGGTAGCCAATTATGTTGAGTCAACCTTCAGTTACATTTAGTTAGATCCCTCTCAGTTAGTCTAGTGCCATTTTTTCATTGTTGCATGGGGAATTGGTGCCTTTTTCGAACCACCTCATCATTTGACTCTGGTTTCACAAGTTTAACTGATTATTGTACTGATTTAGATACCATGATTTAGACTAGTGGCTCCCATTCAATGATTTAGACACTCCTAGTTAGCCAGTCATTCAGGTTTAGTTGGTATATTCGAATCTTATCAACATGATTCGAATTCTCCTTACTGTAAAATGGTTGTATACTGCTGGGAAGAATGAAGATTAGTGTTGTAATTAATAGATCATATCTTATAAAATTTGTCTCAAATTTGTCTTGTTCATTGTTCATTGTTCTTGATATTCCACTGCACAATTCTACATTTCAATTGCTCTCATTTTCTTGTAGATCAATGGCTCAAAAATTTAAAATGGTATTAGAGCCTTGTTCATCCTAGCAGCAAGTCTTGTATTATCTCCATTTTACTCCAAAATAAACTGAGTTTCCACATAAATACTGGAATGATAGCCTTTATCCCTCTCAATTATGTTTAGAGAAGTCTATCCAAGTGTGACAAACTTTGATAAAGTGTACATGTCGAGGTGGAAGTCTTGAAATTGACATAATTGGGATTATATTTTGGTTCTGTAGCTATATTTGTAGGTACCTATCTAGCTTATTAAGGAATTGACTATTTCAACATACAGATAGATGGATTCTTCAATGCTCATACCCTGAATCCTTACACCCTTCAACTACTCTGATTGGAGGGAAGATATGTAGGTATCCTTGCACAAGCTTGGTCTATTTACGATGACACTGGAAAGAGAATCTGAACCCCATTAGTATGTTGAGAATAATTTTTTTTTTAATTGTCTTGATGTGGTTTTTGGTTTCATGTGTACTCATATCTCCTAGGATCTTTTGTTCCATATTAAGGGACTAAGGACTCCAAAGGGATATTGGGAAAAGATTGAATATTTGTTTGGAAAACAAGATGAGATTCGAGGGCATATATTGGAGAATGAGCTCATTACTTTACATCCCAACAGTTTCGAATCTATTCAACAATTCTTTACAAAATACAAGTCACTGGTACTGTAATGCAAACAATATGGATTAGAGAGGAAATATGAGCATCTTGTGTTGTCAGTACTGAGTAATCTTGGATATGAGTACTCAATATTTGTCTCTACATTCGATTCCAGAAGAGCTTCCATCCCTAATTGTAAGATGCCTTATCTAGATGCTTTTGTTGAGTCCTTAATACAAGAGCAAGATAAATTGGTTCAAATGGGAGTGCTTCGAACCTCCACGGACCTAGAACTCTTAGTGACAGACTCAAACAATGTGCAAGAAAGAGGGAAGTAGAAATGGAAGGAGACCAAAAATACTTATTCGAATCCAAACGATAATCAAATATATTCTGAAGGAGCCTCATGTTCCAAGAAAAATAAGAAATTCGAAAAGAATAGATGTACCTACTGTATGAGAGGCTTTCATCCAAACAACCAGTGCATGAAGAAGACGATTAATCATCTGTCAAAACTCCTTAAATAGAACAATATATCCCTTCCATAAGGAGCAAAGAAGTTTGATGCTGGACGATCGACTGAAGATCATGATAGGTTACATGACTTCAAGGAAAGCCTCACTTAGTCGAAGGATTATTTGATAGATTATAGAGAATCCAACCACATGGTTTCCTCCAGGGATACCTTCACCACTCTCAATATTTCAGGAGTACCAAGAATTCATATGGGGGATAATTCACAGATCCTAGTAGAAAGTAGAGGTTCTATTAAAATCCAACATGTTGAGTTCAAGAACGTACTCTATATGCCCTGTCTTGCAGAAAATTTGTTATTTGTTTATCATATGACACATATTGTCTTGCCAAAGTATGTTTTATTTGGTCTTGACTCAGTGCAGATCTCATATATCTCATTTGGGAATATTATAGAGAAGGGTGTTGCAAACCATGTCCCCAAGGCATGTGAATTCTCACACTTACTTCCATACTCAGCTCCAGCACAATCTCAGTAGCCATTCAAAAGGGGAGTGTTATTGGAAGCAACAGATCCCATTTCAGATGCTAAAATGGGACCCCATTCATTCACTAAGGTGACCATGAGGGTCTTGATTTTGCTTATGAGGTGTTCTTGATGCTCACTATAAGTACTATGTTTTGGTTTCTAATAAATTTGCATCAAAAACTTGATTTTTTTTGGGTTTTGTGGACTATGAAAGAAACATTTTTAGTGTTAGTTTTTTCTTTATTGCAACTTGCATTTCTCAATCCGCAATGTGGATTGCGGAAATCCTTTTTTTTTGAGGTTTGAAAAATGTATTCCCACAATCCGCAACATACAATTACCGATTGCGAATAATGAAATTATTTTGTTTTATTATTTTTTCCTTTTTGCCACATGTAACCTACAAATGGGAATTGTGGATGTCAAAAAATATTTTTTCGTGAATAAAATTTCATTTTTTTGTTCTGCATTTCCACAACCTGCAATGTAGATTGTAGAAATTGGAAATTCAGTAAATAATATAATTGTAAAATTTACTTTTCGCAACCTACAACATGCAAATGCAGATTGCCAACTTTGGTGTTAGAATAGTAATCCATCATTAGTACCTTAGTTACACTAATTAGTCAATTTTATTGTTTTTTAAAGCTTTAATACACTGTGAGGTGGACTAGGGGTGCTTAGGTGGACATATGCCATGTAAAGTTGAGGTTCTATGACCCACATGGGTACTCTAGCCTATTCATCTAGACACATATGCACAACCATCATTTCTGGTGTGCTCCCATTCATTGAATGTGGACAGGCAAGTTGACTTGGGGCGCTAGAGTGGGATTTTTCTCAAATTTGGCTTGATTTGGTGCAATTAATGTTGCATTGAGAGTCTAAATCATCCATATTTCCACAACCATGCTTTCCAAGGTGTAATCATTGACCTAGCACACATCAGCCATGCCAATTAAGCAATTCGTTGCCATTTGGAGAGATTTGGGACGAGATCAGCCCACTTAGTGGGGTTTAATGCCAATTTGGCAATTATGGGATTTTTGCTCACAATTGGATTCCAAATCCATTCAAATCACTTATGATGCATTTATAAACCTGTTAGTAACAATTTTAGAGTTAGGAAGTCCATAATTATCTTGTTTCCAATTATCATTGTGTGTAATTTAACTGTAATTTGATGGTTTTTGTTGAATCTTGAACCCAAATTTGATTTGTGAATCTCACTAATGCTCCTAGATTCTCCTGTGGTTTGAATTAATCACTTCATGGTTCAAATTCATCCCATGGTATAAGATCTAGTTGGAGATTTATGAGTTGCAGAATAAATTTTTAATGGATTTGAGCTGCTTTATTAGTGAATTCCAGATAAAATCGAATTGTTGAGTGGTACCCAGTTAGCAATTTCACCACCATCAGCGCAGGAAGTAATGGAGGCTACCCAAATCATGCTAACACATTTCAACTTCTTTGAAGAGATGGTTATTCAATCGAGAGCCAAGGGGATTTTCATAGTTACTATGGGCATTGAAGTGGAACCAAATTCTGCTGTGGAAAAAGCCAAGTTTTTTAACAAATTGGATGAAGCATATGGTTTGTTGTGTCTGAGCATCTCAATAGAATTTTTGTTCCATATTGATAGTTTGACATCACCAAAGGAGGTTTGGGAGAAACTTGAGTCTCTATTTGGAAAAACCGATGAGCTACGTGGTCACCAGCTTGAGAATGAGTTGATAAGCTTGAGCCCAACACACTATGACACAATCCATAATTTCTTCACCAAGTTCAAATCACTTGTATTGTAGTTAAAACAATGTGGGAGTGAGAAGAAGGAATATCAACTGATCTTTTCTATACTTTCAAAGTTGGGGCCAGAGTTTTCGGTCTTTGTGAGCACATTTCACTCAAGAAAACTCACCCTTTGAAACTGGAAAATGCCAAGCCTGGAAAGTTTCATGGAGTCACTCACTAAAGAGAAAGAAAAATTGGTTCAAATGGGTTCCATAAAGACCAAATATCAACCACTTGTAGGGAAAACCCAATCCCAAGAATTTGAAGTTGTAGGACAAGAAGAAATCAGAGAAACCCAAATCCAGTGAGGGAGCTACGAATCCACCCAAGGAAAAGGAGAATAAAGGGAAAGAGAAGGCCAATAACTCTTATTGCCACAAGGGATGGCATTTAGAAATCTCATGCATGAAGAAAGCCACATACACCATGGTGCAACTGCTGGAGGAGAACAACATTCCAGTTCCTGACAGCTCTAGGAAGAGAGATGGAAACTCCAGTTCAAATGAAGGCAAGGATAAATGTCATGCATTGGTGGCAGGTACTTCTAATTCGTCATCCTTTATTATTGATTTAGGTTCTTCCAAGTATATGGTATCGAGGAGAGAATTTGTCTCCTCCATGAGTTCGAATGCTGGCCCAACAGTTCGAATTGGAGATGATTCTAAACTCCAAACCAAAGGGATTGGGAGAATTGATTTAAACCATGGGTTCTTATTGAGGTCTAGAAATTTGTAGGCAATAAAAGCAAGGGATTCTCCCCAGTCAATTTTCCCAACTAGCCCATGACTGTTTGGTGTAGGGAATCCGTCCGGTTTGTGGTCCAGCTATCGTAGGTCAAGTATAAAAAACAAAGGGTTTTATCAGTTGCGGCCTGGTCCACCGTATATATTTTTGTATTTTTGACTTTAAGTATGATATGCAAGTGCCTATATAAGGTGCAAATTGAAGAAGAATGTGAGGAGTGGTCACAATGTGATGCACAGGTTCTTACCTCTCGTCTTAGACTCTCTCGCATCTAAATCACACACAACTAGAAAAACAACACTAACTAAGCTGTCCCTAGGGAGCAAGATTATCAATTCATGAGTAATGTAATACTGTTCATATGTTAAGATAAATCACAGATAGTTGTTCTTACAATCAAAACACATAAACATGAATAAAGATATACACAACAAGATAACTCATCAACTGTTAAAACATTCATTACTCATAGTGGAAATTATCACAGAATAAACTAGAGAACATTCATGTAAGAAAATAGGTTCAGAAAGTTAGAATGATCTCACATTTAATGAAACACAGCTGAAAACAAAATAGTTCCCCTTCAGCATTGTTCATTTCATCACATTTGAACATTCCACACCGCACTTTCCCCAACAGGAAAAAATGTAATTTTTTATTATTGCAAAATGAAGTAGTTCATCTTAGAACAAGTAGCTCACAAGTTTCTCTGGGAAAAAGCCCCTTATCTTTCTCTCTTTTTCCATTTATACAAGAAACATCCCAACCTTTCGGTTGCCTCAGAAATGCTTCAATCTCTAGTCTTGTCATTTTGTGAATTCTCATGCTTCAATATTACATTTCAAATAAAGATTTTTATAAAGGCGGGCATAGCTAGGTAACTAATGGAATTCCCAAGCATGAGCCTTTGCTCTCTGACGATTACACTCGACCATTCCTCAGTCTCCTTTCAGACCCTTATAATTTTCTTCTTCAAGCAATGATTTTTCTGCCTTATGCTTTAACGTGCTTTGTCCTCCAACTGCACCTTCTGTCTTCCCAGCTAACGTGATGGGGACATGGGGGAGGATTCCTTGGGATTTAGTGGGATGTTCATCATAAGCCCGTAGAGTTATGGAGGACGATTGCAGAATTGGTGATCCAAGTTTCTGCCAAGCCAAGGTAGACATAACGCACGTGGATGCCCCCTCATCCACTATGCACTGATGCACAACCAAATTTCAGATGGACACCAGAACTTGGAAGGAGATGGTCGATTGAATGCGTGGTTCCCCATTCTTTGTTTCAAAGGTGATCAACTTGGAATCAGAGGGTTCAACTACCCTCGCGACAGCTAGCAAGGATTTCCACTGCGTTGGGCATGTTTTAAGCACGTCAAGAGTGGACATGGTGGTTGGCATTTGGGCCAAATCATCCACAATGCTATAGCTGACTGCAACTCTAGCTGTGGCATTATTGGCAATTTTGCGCATGGGGGGGTGTAGGAACCGGGGTAACTGGAGAGGTAGGTTGGCTTTCTTAGACGTGGATACTGCTGATGAGTTAGCAGTTTCAGTGGTAGTACCGTACCGATTTCATCTAGTCTGTAAGTTGACCTCTTCAATGGTCATGACTAGCAGGTGGTGAACACCTATTTCGGCCATGGGCGGTGCCCCCGAAGCATTGGGATTGGCCTGAGGAGGGGAAGCAGTTTCCATCAATCCTTGGAATGGTAGTGGGTTTTGAAGCACCATGGGAGGAGGTCCTCGTGGTGTTGAGTTGGGTTGGACTTGATTGACAGTGTTGGTGGCCTGTTGGGCCTTGTTTTGAATGGCCTGCTTAGCATGAGCCATGAGGGGACACTCGAATAGGTAATGTACATAAACATCACAGAGTGTGCATGGTTGGTTTGTGCACAACAGAGCGTTGTGTCTTGGTGCATTCTATCATGGGGGGTTTTGGGTTGGCCGGTTTTCCACGACATTGCTGGGAGGGTTTGATTGTTGACCGCTTCACTGCGGTTGATTATTGCCTTGTTTGCGGGGCCAGTTATTTCTAGCTTGCCCTTGTTGATTTTTGGGGGCAGGTTGGTTGGGACAGTTTTGTTGTGCAAACACTTATCCCAATGGAGCAGGTTGGGCGGGGGGGGGGGGGGCTTGAACATTTTGCACTAGCAGTGCATAGTAGATTTGTGGGGGTGGCGGTGCCACAAATGTGGCCATTTGCCCCACATACTACTGTGTTGGCCAAGCCATGGCTTGATCCTGCTACGGTGGTGCAGGTTGTGCATAGGAAGTTGTTGCTCTGGACTGAGACATCATTCTTGTGTAGTCCGGAGCTTGGTTTTGGTAAGCAACACTAGAAGTGTTGCTTGGTTGTGGTGTAATGGTAGGTGGTCTTGGTCAACGATGTGGCTATTGGGAGACTGAACCTATGATGCCATCGGCAGCGTGGGATGCCCCTAGTGCGTCATGGTAGGAGGTACTCAGATAGGGAGCATATGGAATGACAGTGTACAAGTATCCAAATTGAGCATAGATAAGGTCAAACTATTGGGACTTCAATATGGCCTCTTCTTCGGATTGGGAACGTTTAGATGCGAGGTCCTTTGCTATGGGCGGGAGCAAGGTCTTAAGGAACCAATCCAAGAAGTTCCTGTCATCAAGTTGGATTTTGCATAGACTGCGACGTCGCCGCCACTCATGGATATGGTTAGTTATATGAGTGGCAATGCTTTGACGATAGGATAGCATGATCTCCACACCATCGTCATATCTGACGGGGAGTTGGAAATACTATAGGAACATGAAGGCTAGGGAGTTGAAGTCTAGGTACTTGGCTTGTGGAAGCTCAATGTACCATTTAGCCGCAACACCTGTAAGGGTGCGTTGGAATAGCCTCAGCTTGATGGAGTCGTCTACGATGCTATTGGATGAGCACCACATATGGAATGTCATTATGTGGTTTTGGGGACATTCCCTTGCTTTTCCTTCAAACTTGGGGATGTTTGATGGCAGCTTAGTTGGCATGGGTGGCCAAAAAGCTTGGTGGTGGATGGGGTCGTTCGTTGATCTAGCCAAATCAGGTAAGTTAAGATGAGCCATGAAGGGAATATTTGACCCCAAGTTGATGTGGGATGGGGTTGTGATGGGCGTGGGTTTTGCAGGTGCATAATGCATCTACATAGCTGGGGGTGCTTGCAGTGGCACCATTGCGGATGGGCCAATGCCCCCAAGTGTTGTGGGTGGGATAATATGAGTGGCTGGGACATTTCCCCCATGTATGACAGTAGGGGCAATGTAAGTGGACAGTCTGTTTCCCCCTTGTGTGGTAGGTGGGGCAGTGTGTGTGGAAGGGCCACTGCCCCCATGTGCTGCAAGTGGGATAGCTTGGCTACTCACTATAGGTGGTGGAAACTAACTAATGACAGTCTACATGATTATCCTTGGGCCACTTTCCAGGTTATGGGTGATAGGTTGTGATGTGGACATGGGTCCACTTGCTATGGGTATGCCAAAAAATGGATCCAGATTTGCACTAGCCATGGGGCTTGATGGTGCAGTATGGAGGTATGGTTCAGACTGATATATATCTGAATTAGAATCATAGGTTGTGTGGCCCTCTGATGGTGTGGGAGATCACTGAGAATGGCTTTGACAATGTCAACTGAGTGTTCCAAATGGTGGTGGTTTGCCTCTTAGGAGTGGGGAAGAATGTGGAGGATCAATTGTGTTATATTTTATGCCTGAAACTTAGTGGGAATGATATTTGGACCCCAGTTTTAGTGGCTTCCTATTGGCTATAGGTGGTCACTTGGCCACCAACACTGCCAGAAGACAGTGCTTGGCTTGTTCCTCACAAGTGTTTTTACTCAATCGGAAGGGGTCATTGCCCATTTCACTTGGCAATTCCTCTCAGTGGCCGACTACTTTGGGGATCCTATGGTACTCCTCACAATGATTTTCTAGGCAAATCCCAAGTACTTCCCACAGTTGAAGCAGTCAAGGACTTATGTCCTCAAAGATTGCAGATTTGTTTGTACTTAGTGTAAATTAGTAAATTTTAAGGCTTACTCAGCGTCATGAACTGAGTTGGGTTAATTAGTTGGTATGGTGTATTTGTGTATTTGTTTTTTTGGTATTTGGTTGATGAAATGGTTTATGAATTCATCAAGGTATATTTCATGTCATTGTGGTTGTGTATGCAAGAATAAATAATCAGAAATTATTAACAAATACAGTGATTAACCCTGAATGTTTACTAGCCTAACTAGATGTCTACCTCACACTGATATTCCTCTTCAAGAAAGAGAAGATGTTGCACTCTCAACACAAAGGGAATAATCCCATATGTAGATCCTCAAGTCACCTCCCGGATGCTAGGTTGGTCAACAAGGAGGACGCTTAGCACTATGAGAATCCCTCCTTCTCTACCCCCTCTACGTTCCAAGTCACCCGGTTTTAATGGTTTGGAACAATATAGTGGAGTTCCTATATCTATATGAGCTTTCCCTTTGTCGTATCCCAGAATACCCCGGAGGGTGATGACTGGGTAGAGGAGGAAGGGGAAGCAAGACAGTATGTTTTTAAGTTGCTTTTAGTTAGACTAGGTTAATTTTATTAAGCCATAATCATTTACTTGACATTTACACATTGTTCATGAAATAAATTGCTGACAATAAAAAAAAAAATTGAAATTAACTTGTAGTGTTGGACAGAGGCGGCTGGGCTGCACTAACAATCCCTATGAAAGCAAACAGTGAAACCCAAAAATGGGTCGCGCACCTGTAAAAGTCATGTTTGTGTGAAGTGGATTTTGATCAATCCATGAGGAATTACCTCAAACAGTTATAGACCCACTTCAAAAATGGACCCTTTTACCCCTAATAGCAAGCAAATTCACAAATGGCTCAATTGTTTGGGCAGAAAACGAGCCCGAACACAGGTGAATTTTCAGAAATTCGGTTCGGTCATTTTTGCACAGTTGAGTGATTTGCAAACCGCAAACTGAATGGCCAACAATAACTGGTACTATGGCCAAATGGGCTTGGATTGGCCTTAAGGAGGCTCAACAATAACTAGAAATGTAAATAACCTAGGGATCCTGTGGGATCAACCTGGTATGGTCGCCAGTTCTATAGTAAGGATTTCTCCCTACTACAGGGGTAGGAATGGCTCCCTTCTATTTATAGGACAGAAGGGTAGGTTCCTGCTAGTGGGTAAATGTAGAAAATGAAAACATAATGTAAATAACATAAACGAAAGCTAAACTATGAGTAGGAAATAAAAATGTAAGGTAAATGGTAGTAAAGTAAACTAAGTAAAGATGGAAAAGATGGAAGCATTGGTGAACCCCTCTGCAAACACGAGTTAGGGTTCCACCTCCAAAGACCTGCAAGCAAAGACTAAGCTACAATAACCTGCAAAACAATGTTAACAACAAAACCTACAAATGAAATAAGGGTTAGAAATCAAAGCAAACTAAAAAACTAAGAAACAAAACATGAAACATGGTTATACCTTTTCTTGGGTTGAAATGGGCCACCATGCCCTAGCTTGTGGAAGCACCTCTCTTGGATGGGGGAGCAATGGCTCAATGGAAATGGAGGAGAGGGAGTGTGGGTGGCTTGATAGGCAAAGGTCTCAAGGTATCCATGGGAATCATAACAATATGTAAGGGAGAAGTGTTTTGAGAGTGACCCCCCAGGCTCCTTTTATAGATTTTCCAAGGGTTTTTAGGGTTTTAAGCCCTTGGTCATGGATTTAGCCCCTTTTTTGGGCTTTTATCCCCTTCTGCCCTAACTTTAGCCCCTTTTTGAGGGCTTTAGCTCCTAGGAGGCTATTTTGGGTTCTTTTGGGGGGTTTTTAAGCCCTTTTCTTCATCCTTAGGCTATTTTGAGGGTGTGGGGGTCTAATGGAGGGATATGAGGGTTGTGAGATGGTGTCCTTGGGTGGTGTAGGCCATTGAGAACTTAGTGGGGGGATTTTTGGGTTAACAGGGACATCCCATGGAACACCTTATGGAGCTTCTCATGGACAGTATTATGGACCGCAATATGGATGGAACTATCAACCCGATGGGTATGGGTATCAACAACCCACTTACTCTTGCAATTATGGCTTTGTAGCACTGCATAATCAAGGTACCCCACATCACAATGATTCCACGTAGCCCTATACGGGTCAAATGGGAGGATGTTATTATGGACAAGGCCATGATATTTATAGCAATCAACCTTACATGAATCAGAACTATCAGGGAACGTGGCATAGATCGGCTCAATCTAGGCTCCCTTTCCACATGACATTAAACTTACCTAACTTGTCGAGACTGATGAACGATCCTGTATCTCATGACTTGTCCTGGACGATTGTACCTAACAAGCTTCCTTCATACATTCCGAAGTTCGAGGGTAAGGTTGGAGAATATGCTAGTGAGCATGTCACCACTTTTCACCTTTGCTGCTCTTCCAATTCCTTACATGACGATTCAATCCATTTGAGTCTATTTCAATGCACCCTCATGGGGCCTGCGGAGAAATGGTATATAGAGTTACCAAGGGGGGCATAGGCTTTATTTGATGACCTTTCCATGACTTTTCTCAACTAATTTTAGCTAACCATATGTTACGACATCGATACCAAACTCTTTTCGACCTTCCGGCAAGATAAAGCCACACACATTTCGGATCACATTCAAGAGTGTAGTAGACATAAGCGGTTGATTAAAGATTTTATACCACCAGAATTTCTCCTTAAATGGTTCCTCAAATCATTATTACCTTACATCATAAAGGATGTTTCTGCGTTCGAAGTTCAAAACAAGGAATAAGCAATCTTTAGGGCACAAGAGTTGGATTTGATCTATGCTCAATCCAGAATTTTGTATGAGATTATACCTAACGCTCCACGATCTAATTTCGATCTCAAGGTCAAGCCTGGATCACATGCTGATGGAATTGTGGGTTCTACAAGTACCAAACTTGTAGATTCGGTTGTGAAACAAGTGAGCCAATTATCAATTAACCAGTACACATTGGGACAAACCATAGCTTCATCTCAACCTACCCAATCGACGAGTGTACTTTCCATGCAATCGTCGGACCCGAAGGGAAACCAACAACTTGGAAGGAATAAGAAAAAGGGAAAAATAATCGTAAGGGTGGGAATAAGAATGAAAATTCTAATAATAATGACAAGAACTCCCGTAATTCTTTGGGGGAAAAGTAGACTAAACATAAGGTAAAGTTTCCTTGTAAGTTGTGTAAGGATGACTACCTCACTTACATGTGCCCTCGTATGGAATATGCCTTGAGGTTCATAGCATATGGCCTAGCTGTGTTGATGAATCCTTTACCCAACAATCAAAATATGAACTCGAGGACCATTGATCCTAATGGTGCATCGGGTGGAAATCAAAATCCACCAGAATCCAATAGTTGTCATGAATGCATCAACATGATGAGTTCTGCTAAGGTTGTGGCTCATACGAAAGATTATGGTTTGTCACAACCGGACCTTGGGAAAGAACCCTCTCCACTCGAGAACCCTTTGCGTATCAAAAAACCTATGGATAAACCTGAATCTCTACCTCACATTCCTAAGGGAGTCCTAAAGCATTCAAGGCACAATCCTAATGCCCGAGCCACCTAGAACTATTTAGTTGTCAAGGATTTGGGCCAGAATCCTTGTGCGATGTCCACGCTCGAAGTGCTTTAGACTTGTCCTCCACAGAGGAAGGATTTGTTGTTTGCTCTTAGGGTTATTGACGATAGCTCTTCTTCCATTATCAAATTTGAAACGATGGGAGTACAGCCTCACTTGCCTTACTACGTGTCTCTTTTGATTCATGTAGAGTGTCTTAATAAGAGCGTCAAATGCACTATCATTGATGAAGGCGTTGCTGCTTCTGTGATGTATTTTTCATGTTGGAAGGGCTTAGGTTCTCCTGAGTTGTCTCAATATACTAGCATGTTGATAGATTTCGATGGTAGATCATTTAGGCCGCACATAATTATTCCTTCTCTAAAATTCCAATTGGGAGGGAAGACCATTGTGATCAGGTCAAGGTGGTTGATGTGCCCCTTGACTACAATATTTTACTAGGTTGGAATTGGATGTATAGTATGCAAGCCATAGCTTCCTCCCTCTTTCAAGTGATATGACTTCCATTTAATGGGAATATTTTCATAATTGATCAGACGTTATTCCAAAATCCATGTGTCAATGCATTATCCGGAGCTTCTATCCCGATTATCGATCACTCTCAACCGGCAACTGGGAGTGTGGGCATGGGTATGTATCCTTCTCTTATGGGAACCTTTAGCTGTCCTACGCACATGGTTATTATTGGTTCTAGTTTTGGTGGGGCTTCATCCTCATTTAATCCAGTGTCTTTTTGCACTACCCATATGGAGGACCCTTGCATCCTTCCTTCACCAAGTTCTTTGGTTGGGCCTATTGAAATGGATGTGTCATTTCCTACTACAATGACAGCATATCAAGCGAATCTTGATCAAGTTGCAGAGCCTAGTCCTTCCTCTTTGCAGATGGAAGAGGAGGACCCATATCTGTTTCCTGCATGGGCAGTTGAGTCATCTCACGCACATGATTTCCTTAACGATGTTTTTTAGTCGGATGAAGCCATTATTGAGGCCATGTCTAGGGTTGAGCCACCTTGGGAAGAGTTGAATCATCGATCATATTTGCTTCTTGAGCTTGATCATGTGGAGTGTGATGACTTTAGGGAGATTCTTAGTGAGAATATTGGTAGGCTTGTGGTTCCATTTAGTTCTCCTAGTCAGATGGATGATGGGAACATGGAAAATTTATCACCAACTATTCCTATCAATATTTCTCACGATCTTGGAAAGGTTGAGAATGTCTACATTGGGGTGGATTGTTCCCCTAATGAGATCAAGGAGTATCGACCAAGCAAAGATGTCAGGTACTCCTTAGAGTGTCTAATTTGTGACATATTTGCTTGGTCATACAATGAGATGGCAGGTATCGACCCTCGTATTGTCAAACATGAGATCAAAACTATCCGGATACGAAGCTGGTTTGACAACGTTTATGTGCTGTGAATCCTAGAAAAGCACCCACCATTAAGGCTAAGGTAGAAAAACTTTTGAAATATGGTTTTATCGATCCCATTCCCTTGACAGAGTGGGTTTCAAATCCCATTCTGATAGATAAGAAGCAGGGAGCGATCCAGATATGCACTGATTTCTGTGACTTAAATCACGCATGTCCTAAGGATAATTTCCCCACACCATTTATTGATCAGATTTTGGATGAGTGTGTCAGGAATAAGATATTTTCCTTTATGGACGATTTTTTTGGATATAATTAGATTCAAATTAAGCCCAAGGATCAACATAAGACCGCTTTATTTGTCCTTGGGGTACTTTTACATATCAGAAGATGCCTTTCATCCTTAAAAATGTTGGAGATACATTTCAGCAGGCTATGACCTTAATTTTTCATGATCTCAAAATGATTATCCAAGTGTATTTGGATGATCTCGCTGCTCACTCTCTTCTAAGGGTGCGTCATCCATATCATTTGAGATTAGTATTCGAAATATACCATCATTACTAGGTTCATTTAAATCCTCATAAGTGCATATTTTGTGTGACTGTTAGTCGCTTGCTAGGATTCATCGTGTCTAAGGAGGGTATAAGAGTCGATCCTTTAAAGGTTGAGACAATACTTCAATTGTCTCCCCCGCATAATACTAGACATATTCAGTGTTTGCAAGGCATGCAAAACTTCTTGCAGAGAGATGTGGTTCATTTTTCTAATTTGACTAAGGCTTTATGCATCTTTTAAAGAAGGACACTCCTTTTTACTGGGATAAGCGAGCCCAGGAATCCTTTGATGCTCTTAAGTGAGCCTTAGCAACGACACCCATGCTTAGTCCACCTGACTATAGCCATGAATTCTTGATTTATGTGTCCGCATCCATGGAGACAGTTGGTATGGTTTTGGTTCAGGAGGATGAGGAGCTCCATGAGCATGTCATATATTATTTGAGTCGGAACCTTATTGATGCAGAAATCAATTATTCCCATGTGGAGAAGCTTGCCTTAGCCACCATTCATTCGGTCCAACGTTTGAGGCATTACATTCTTCTTCACCAAACTTTGGTCGTAGCTCATATCAATCTATTTTAGTTCATCATCACTATAAGGATGATAGGGGGAAGATACAATAAATGGATTATCATTTTTCAAGAGTTTGATCTCTAGTTCATTTCGGTGAAATCGAAGAAATCTTTGATCTTTGTGGAGCTCATATCTGATTTTCCAAGTTTGGAGGAGGAGGAAGTTTATGAGGATACGTTTGTCGATGAGCATATTTTCCTTATCTCAACTTTGGACCCATGGTATGGGAATATCATCATATATTTGAAAACATTGAAGGTCCCTACTCACCTTTCACGGGATGAGTGACGATGATTACATCATGTAGCTAAGAGCTACCTTATAGTGGATAACACTTTGTATCGCCATGGGGTAGATTCCATTCTGCGTCATTGTTTAACCCATGATGAGGTTGAGGTTGTGCTTAATGATTTCCAAGGAGGGGCGTATGGTGGTCATTTATCTGGGCTTTCTACAACCCAAAGAATCTTGAGAGCAGGATATTTTTTGTCGTCCATCTTCAAAGATTGCGTTAATGCGGTCAAGAAGTGCCACCCTTGCTAGGTGTTTGCATGCAATATGCACTCACATCAAGCCCCTATTGTCACTACCGGTCCCCTCACTAAGTGGGGGATTGACTTTATGGATTGCAACCCAGAGTCAGCTAGAGGGAATCATCACATTATAGCAGTTGTCGATTATTTCATGAAATGGGTAGAGGCTGTGCCCACAATCAAATCTGATGGTGAGATAGCCGCGTATTTCGTGTTCAAAAATATTATCACCCAGTTTGGTATTCCGAAAGATCTTGTCACTGAACTTGGTAGGCACTTTCAGAATAAAATGATGGAAGAGTTGGCTTCCAAGTTGGGGTATAGGCAAGAACATTCATCTTCTTATTACCCTCAGGCGAATGGACAGGTTGAAGCAGTGAATAAATTACTTAAGTTTATTTTCCAGTGAACCATCACACGAAGCAAGACCAATTGGCATATTATGTTGTATCCAGCTTTGTGGGCCTATAGAACCACGGTTAACACCGCCATTGGTTTCTCTCCATATCAGCTTTTGCATGGGGTGGAGTCAGTTTTTTCGGTTGAATGCGAGATCCCTTCTTCGAAGCTATTTGTAGAGCTTTTACCAGACACTTCCTCATTGGAAGAACGTTTGGTCCACTTAGAGCAGCTTAATGAGCAGTTCTGAGATGCCTTAGTAGCTCTAGAGGTTAACAAGCCTTGCATTAAGGTCCAGTATGATAAGTCTGTCCATTCAAGGAGCTTTAATGAAGGTGACTTGGTCTTTTTGTGGGATCAAGCTAAGGAACCCTTGCGGGTAGGGAAATTTAATCCCATGTGGCATGGTCCTTATGTGGTTAAATGGGTCTTAGAGAAAGGCACTTATGAGCTGGTTGATTATGAAGGGACGGCCTTGGCAAAGCCTAGAAATGGACTCTATCTCAAAAAATACTATGCATGATCTTCAGCTAGGGCTGATTGTTGTATATTATTATACAGTTTTTTCATTGCATAGTTAGGTTTTCTTATGGTGATCAGGTTTGTTGATTAGCATTCGTCTTTTATGGCAGATGTTGATGGAGTCTTTCATGTACATAAGATTCACTGATGGTGCTAGCCACCACACTCAAAACTCAGCTTTGGCTACTTAGGTTATTTATGCTCCTACAGGTCAAATATTGTCGTCAAGAGGCGTATGTTTATGGCCTTCTTTGAACAATGTTGCTGAATATAGTTCCATTATTGAGTTATTGCGTGATTCCATTTCACATGGTGTTCATTCTCTTGAGGTACGTCTTGATTTGTAGTTAGTGGTTTCAAAGCTTAATGGCTTGTATCGTATTAGGGATCTGACATTATTATGAAGATTCTTATGTGTGAGATTTCTAGAATGGAAATTTGAGAATATAACATACATTCATGTTTGAAGAGTTTTTAATCAATTTGCTAACTCATATTCTAACTATGTGTTAGATTGGAATTTGTTTCATAGACCATAAGCATATCACAAACATACATTTTTTCACACATGTAAATATAAATAAAATCAATCCTCATAATTTGTTTTTATTAATATCCAAAGAGTGGCGTCATAATACATAAGTGTCATACACAATTGGGGCTTTTGAGCCACCAAAATATAATACACGGTCATACCAAATTGAACACACTCAGGTCTCTAAGCCTGAGGAGGAGGGGGGTTTTGATCATGATATAGCACTACATCTCTAGCTAGTCATTGAAAGAGTTGAATCCATTATCTTGGAACACCAACCACCTAACGCTACATGGCCTCAGGAAAGTCCTCGACTTGCTCCATGGGTACCCTATGTGTTAAGCATACAAATTTTTTGTGAATGCTTTGGAGCGTTGGCTCCACATCCACACCCATGATATCGTCTCCTCTTCACCTCCATCAATGACGAGGGAAGCCTTCTAGCCACCATGGTCCTACATCTGCATACATATGACAGATTGTCACTATGTGTTGTCACACAAAAAATATGTATTTTGAGTCAATATATCAAAAAAACACAAAAAAATTAAATAATTTAGAAACTTAAAAAGTGGGTTTGGGATCCGTTACCTATCTTGCCATAAGCTTCTCCTAGTGGTAGCAGCATATCCAGATCTTTGTGGAATTCTATCCCTACATAGGGGTAGTCATCTATGGTGATGATCTGTCTCTGCCACCATGGAAATAAGTCTACTAGGTAGGGGTTAGCCACCCTACCTACTCGCAGTCTGCGCATAACATTTTCCCAACATCGTTGGGCTGGATCTCATACTCTGTATGGAATAATTTCCACTCTAGGGCTTATCCCTGGTACCCTCTCAATGAATACCGTGCTGAGTATGCTGTTGAACCCAAAGTTATGCACCCTTACCATCTTGCAGTCACTGAGCTATTGTTTCATGTTGCTCAATAGTGTCGTGCTCTATTCATACACTGTAGGTATCATACACTCCACCGCATTGAACATCATTGGCCGCAAGGCCTGGTGGAGTGAACCTAAACTTGCAATCCTGCCTAATGCCAATAGTATGGTCTTCAGTCCTAGAATCTGGATAGAGTTTGTCAGGATTTGACTCCCAACCTTTTCCATCTCTATAAAATAGTACATAGCTATGTACTTGTCAATATTCAACCTGCCTCCTAGCCCATGAGATCGAAGATTCACCATCTCTCCTCGTCGAGAAAAACTAGTGATAAAGTATATGTCCTCAACCTCAATGTTGAGTGACATCCCATCAATCTTAAATGTCTTAGATTCTGGATCCCAGTAATCCACTAGCAACTGGAGTAGTCTTGGTTTGGCCCTCAAGATGCCAAGACACCAAAAATTGTATAAACTACATGCCTATAATTCTTGTTGGGCCATAAGATCACCTCGCACGGCCTCCTCCACATCACCATGCTCTCTTTCCCTCCACTCTAACACCATCTTACAAAAAAAACCAACATTTTGATTAGTTATTGCCTTTGAAAACCTTGTTTGCGGCCCTATACCTGACTGTTCTCAAAACAACCGCGTATGTATGCGGGTTTGGGTGCTTTTTCCACGTATGGTGAGCCCTATACACGGAAAAACCCTTGCGTTCCGTGGGGGCCTAAACAAACAATTATGGATGGCTTAAAAAATTAATTGGACCATGAAAATTCAAAAAATTGCATGAAATAGGAAGAGGAGGGCATGAGAATCTACCTGGATCAAACAAGGAGATATTCTGCCGGACGATGCCTCCAGAATTCGCTTCGGAAGTTCTGAGTTCAAATACACTATGCTGGGTAAAAATTTCAAATGATATGAAAATTTTTAAATTTTTTACTATTTATAGAAAACTTTTGGAATTTTTACCCACTTTCTATAGTTTTTGACTATTTTGGACCATTTTAACTAATTTGATAATGTAGGAGTCCGTTTTGAGTGTGGTTTGACCGTGGATTTGATCCGTTCATACTTATTGTAGGTATGATGTCTAAATTGGAATATAGGTTAGGTTTCACATCTGTTTTCATTTTGCATGACCTTATGACCATTTCATTTTAACCTTAGGTACGAACCCATTCTATCTTGTCACGGAACCTTCTTGCTGCTTTTAGAAGTGCCATGTTGTGAATGGTAGAGCTTTACCATACATGGGTAACCTATTTAGATCCTGTATTGCATTTGGTGCCCATGCCGACATTTCTCCTTTAGGGTGTGGGATTCCTTTGTATATTACCGCTGTGACTTTGAGCAAGAGCTTCACACTCCTCTTGACCTTTATGCTGGCCTTTCCCTTGGGATTCCCTTATATATGTCAAGTTGTAATTGCATTATCATCAGTTTTGCTTGCCTTATTGAGCCTTATGTCGACTTCCCTGACTTTGATTATCAGCAATATAGCCCGAGCTTGTCTCATGTCTAGCTAAGCTAATTCTTTTCATATATATTTTGCAACTTGATTCCCCATTTTTTACTGGGAGGGGACTTTCCCCCAAGTGTCGTTATCTTGCACATGCTCCCTTGCATTGAGCATAAGTATGTTCCACTGCTTGGAACTAGTTTGTTTTCCCCTTGACACTCGTCTCCTCCTAGATTTGTAACTATAAATCACTTTTATTCTTTTTCAAGCATTTCAAAATATCTGAAAAATTTTAAAAAAATCGAAAAACCAAAATTCCAAACAGGCAAAGATGTTATCTTTGGCAGCAGTCGATTCATGTCTCCTTCAAACAAAGCACTGTATATCACATCCATTGGTTGGGTTAGTATTTTGACTTTAGGATCTGTACTCATATCTTTGATTTTACCTCCACTGACTGGTTAAGCTTACAATCCCTATGGAGCCTCTGTCGATGCCTCATGCATCACAGAGATGTCCTAGTTTTGTATATTGAGTCTATGCTTCCAACATTCAGTCACCATTCACCTTTATTTATGCTCTTGTTTAAAGGAAGTTGAAGCCTGATTTGGCCATTCTTTAGTTGTCTTGACTTTGCATGTCGGCCATTCCTAGTACTATTACTGGTTTGTGCACATCTTGTTTGAGTCCTTCCACATTATAAAATGTTTTTGAGTACCTCATGTTGTTGATGGGGGATTCCTTAATGCCCTCCTTCCAACGGATTCTATCCCATCGACTTCATATCATTTATTTTGGTATAGGAGTCTAGATTCATTTGAGTGCCTTGAGACTTACAATCATCAGTGGTAGGTTCTCTCACCATCGGCAGTTTTGGGAATACATCAATGTCCCCTGATCGATGGATTCTTCTAAGTGTTCGACCTCAACACATTTATTCACAATTGTGATATTGCACTCTAGTACCTTGATTCCCATTTTCATTATCGGTGGGTGATCTTGCATCTGTTAATGGTATACATTAATGACCGGTAATCAAATGATGGACTACTATGTTTGACCTCGACACCTTTATTCACATAGTAGGACATGTACTCATAGCAGTTTGTGTAGAAGAATTTTTAGATTGGTGGTATTTCTTATATGCTACCTCCTTAATCGTGCTAGTGTTCATGAGATTTCAGCTCTCGTGACTTGATTCCAGTGTATGCCAGATATCCTCAACCATTATGGAGATCTTGATCCATGGTATATCTTTAGATTTCATAGAGATCTTGGTCCTTTGTATATCTTCATCATGAACATTATTATCTATTGTATATTGTATGTGGCGATGACCACACATGTCACAGTTTGTATATCATGCCTATCCATGGCCATTGTACTCTTATGTATCCAAGACTACCATATGTATTTGCAGTCATGTGCAGAGTTTGATTATTGTACTATACTGATGGATGGCTGGTTCTTCCACCTGGTTCTTCATCACTCCACTTCTGGGATGGACTTATAATGTATTTCTGCCATCATATTACCCCTCTGACCTCACACATTAGGGGGCATCTATTATAGCTAATTTTACCACACATTGTAGATAACATATATATGGCCTTCCCTATCCCTCTGCAGACTCTTTGGACCCCATGTACTATTTTTGTAACTTTTATGTTTACAATATCATCCCTAAAAACACTTGTTATTTGTTGTACATGACTTTTAATCCCTTTTTCGTGTATACACAGGGATATTACCCTTAAACCTACGTACATCGGGATGTGTGCAAAAGGAAAAATATTTTTGGAGTTTTCCTTGATGTGGATCTATTGATGCCCAGAAAATCATAGGTAACAATAGTTAGGGATTCTCCCCAATAAACGTTCCAAACTAGCCCGTTACTATTTGGTATGGGGAATCCGTCTGGTTTACGGTCCAGCTACCGTAGGTCAAGTAACAAATTAAAATGTTTTACCGATTACGACCCAGTCCAACATGTATATTTTTAGTTTTTATGTTTAAGGTATGATGTGCAACTACCTAACTAAATAATGCAGATGATAGAGATAACGAGGAGGGTCATAATGTGATGCGTAGGTTCTTACCTCTCGTCTTACCTCTCTCACATCTAAATCACAAACAACAAGAAACTAATTAAGACTTATTAACCTATCCCTATGGAGCAAAACTATCATTAATGGTGACTAATGTATTTCAGTGCATGCATTAGGAAAGATCAAAGATAGTTGTTAGATGTTTTAGAACACATGAACATCAATAGAAATATAAACAACAAGATAGCTTATTGTTAATTACAACCTTCATTACTCAAAGTGGAAATTTCATAGAATAAACCAGAGTACATTCATAACATGAAAATAAATTCAATGAGTTAGAACGATCTCACAGTTAATGGAAATAAGATGAAAACCAAATAGTTCACATTCAACTGGTCCATAGCAAAACATTTGAAACATTCCACAAACTTTCTCTAGCATAAACATGTAACTCTTTATTGTAAAAGGAAAGAGTTCTTCTTACAATACACTCTCAAAAATGGTGTGGAAAGAAGTCCCTTCTACATCTAAACTCTCATATATTTATAAAAAAACAAAACCCCTGGGCTGCCCCTCAATGACTTTTGAGCTTCCCCATCCTTTCATTTCCAAAATTTTGTCTCGTAGCATGTGTACATAATTAATACAATATATTACATTTTAAATCAAAAAAATTTAGAACACTTTATGAAGAGGGGCCAGCTTGGTCGTTGACTTCTTCCATGCATGGGCCTCTGCTGCTATGCCTTCAAATATATAAGGTTCAAGAAAATGAATATTTATCTCATATTTAGTAGCCTGGTTCTTTACCCTTTCTATCCTTGCAGGACTCAGGCACAACTGATCTTCTAGTATATGTATACTTACAGCTGCATGTGCCACTGCATTCTTTAAAATCCGTTCATCTAGATCCTTGACCTATTGGATCTCTTGCTCATCTTCCTGATATCTATTCTATAGATGTTCTATAAAAAATTCATGTTCTGGTATCGTGTCTAATCTTTTCTCTGCAGAAATCTAGCATCTATTGTGATAGGTATAACTCCCGATTCATTTTATTCCCTTGCTAATGCATATATTTATACAGTCCATATGATGGTTGTGTTTCACCTTCCGCCTAGCCTTTTCGGCTTCCTACATAACTATTCAGTTTTATTTATTTACAATATATAATCCCGATGGATTATATTCTAACAATCCCCCTCTTAATCCGAACGGGTGTTCGTAAGTCCGAGCATGTTTCTGAATCTTTCAAACTTTTCTCGTCCAAGCGCTTTGGTGAAGATGTCTGCAACTTGATCATTTGTGGAACAATGTCGAAGATGGACTGTCTTGGCCTCTACATGATGTCGAATCAAATGATACTTTGTGTTGATGTGTTTGGTTCGATCATGGAATCTAGGATTCTTAGCCAGCTTGATTGCAGAAGTATTGTCGATCAATAATGGAGTGGAGCTCTCTTGTTTTTCTTGCAAATCTTCAAGTATCTTCCTAATCCATACTATTTCTTTCGTTGGTTCAGCTGCAGCCACATATTCTGCTTCAGTTGTTGAATCTGTCGGAATTGACTGTTTGCGTGATCTCCATGAGACAACTGTTGATCCAAGACTCATAGTGTATCCAGAAGTTGATACTCCTGTCTCCTTATCGCCATCAAAATCTGAGTCTGAGTACCCAATAAGTTTGAATCCATCCACTTTAGAGTACTTGAGTCCAATGTCTTGAGTCCCCTTTAAGTATCATGCCTTCACAAGGTTTATGCATGAACCTTGAAAGTATGCCAACAACATAAGAAATATCTGGTCTAGTTGTTGTAAGGTAGATAATACTTCCTACAAGTTGTCGATACTTGGTCGCATCCTCAAATTCTTTTCCTTCGCTTGATGTGAGCTTCATTTTCTGTTCCATTGGAGTAGAGATAGGGTTGCATTCTGTCATGCAAAATTTGTTTAGTAGTTCTCCAACATATTTTTTCTGAGATAGGAATATGTACTTAGGATGTTGAGTGACTTCAATTCCTAAGTAATAGTGGAGATGTCCCATATCTGTCATTTCAAAGATATTTTTCAAATCTTTCTTTATGGATGCTATATAGCTCTCATTGTTCCCTGTCATCAAAAGATCATCTACGTACACCACAAGATACACAACAAATCTTCCAACTTTCTTTATAAACAGTGTTGCATCATCAAGATCAAAATGTTCGAAATTTAACTTCAAAAGACGCTCAGTTAACTTTTCATACCATGCGTGAGGTGCTTGTTTTAGGCCATACAAGGATTTGACAAGATTGCATACCTTTTGTTCTTTTCCTTTCACAACAAAGCCTTCTGGTTGAGACATGAAGACATTCTCTTTCAAGTCTCCATTCAAGAAAGCAGTCTTCACATCCATCTGATGAACTTTCCACCCTTTCTGAGCAGCTAAAGAGAGTAAGGTACGGATGGTAGACCATTTTGCTGTAGGAGAGAATGTTTCTTCATAGTCAATTCCTTCCTTCTATGCATAGCCTTTTTCTACAAGCCTCGCTTTGTGCTTGTCAAGTGAGCCTTCTAATCTACATTTTTTCTTGTACACCCACTTGT
>LPNX010015482.1:61477-79007 GCA_001517045.1 Pseudotsuga menziesii | reverse complement strand
AGCCAATTGGTTTGGTTCCAACTGGAGGGTCAACCAGCTTCCAAGTTCCATTCTTCATGAGTGCATCATACTCATTCTGGATAGCTTCTTTCCACTCAACTCGAGTAGAAGCTTCTTCAAAGGAAGTTGGTTCAAAGTTAGCAGATAAATTAAATTCACAATCAAATGATACATCCATGTCATCACCTGAATTATCTGCTTCTCCTCCATCTTCAAGTCTTTTCGAACTTCTCATTCCCGTCTTTCCAACTTCATCTGGATGGACACTTTCAAGTGTCTTTGTGGCCCATTTAGGAATCTTCCGTGATGGTCCTGGTTTATCAGCTGGTGGTGCTTCATCATTGATTGAGAGTCTTTCAATTCTCGCAATCACATCATCCAGTTGAACCTCTTGTTCAAGTGAAGTAGCAGGAACTTCTTCATGCAGGGGAGTTGGTGCTTCATATGGAAATTCCAAAGGTTGATCCTGAATAGGAATCCCCCCTTCAAGGTTTGGAATTTCATATTCATTTTCAGAATATGCCTTTGGATGAGGATGTTTTTCCAAATGATCAAGCTATCTCTTAATGGACTGGTCATTTTTATTAGTCTCAAGAAAAATGACATCTCTAGAAATAACAAATTTCTTGTTTACCTCATCATACAAATGGTATGCCTTGGAGTATTCTTCGTACCCCAGGAAAATGCATTTTCTGCTTCGAGCACCAAGCTTGTTTCTTTGCTCCTTTGGAATCAAGGCATAACAGGTGGAACCAAAAACTCTGAGATGCCTGACTGAAGGGAGATGGCCAAACCACATTTCATGTGGAGTCTTGTTATCAAGAGAATTTGAGGGACTTCTATTTCTCAAATAGGCTGCACATTTTACTGCATCACCCCAAAACATTAGTTTTACATTCTTGAATAACATCATTGAGCGAACCATATTCATTATGGTTCTATTCATTCTTTCTGCTACACCATTTTGTTGAGGATTGTAGGGAACTGTAGTCTGATGTGCAATTCCATGTTGGCGAAGATAATTTTCAAAAGCATTTGAAGTGTATTCTTTCCCATTATCAGTACGAAGTGTACCAATTTTTTATTGTGCTTGTTTTTCTATCAATGCATGAAAGTCTTTGAATGTTTGAAATGCTTCTGATTTTGTCTTTAAACAGTAAATCCAGCACATTCTTGAGTAGTCATCAACAAATGTCATAAAATACTTATTCCCATTTGCAGAAGGAGTTGGCATTGGGCCACATAAATCAGAATGCACTAATTCTAATTTCCTACTTGCTCTGAAATTAGATTCATGGAATGGAAGCTTACTATGTTTCCCTAATATACATGCATCACATTTGTTCTTCTCCTTGGGAATGGTGGGCAAACCAAATACACCATTCTTTCTCAACAAACGAAGACTGTTATAATTTATATGACCAAATCTTGCATGCCACAATGAACTAGATGACAAATTACCTTCTCCATGCTGAGAGAGGTAGGCATAGTTCTAAACTCTTGCAGATGAACCCTTTAGCTTCAACAGCTTCCCATCTTCGTATCCAATCATGATGACTTGGTTGTCAGAGGACTTTCTTATTTCTATGATTCCATCAAACATGTGGATGGAATGGCCTCACTGTCTAATCTCCACCAAGGACAGTAGGATTCTCTGCAACTCTGGAAGATAAAGAACATTCTTCAACAAGAAATCAGGGAATCTATGCATCTTCAGTCGAATGGTGCCCATTCCCTTTGGTTTAAGACTTGACTTATATGCAAAGTAAACTATTCCATCTATTGTTTCATTAATTTCTTCAAAACAGTCTTTTCTAAATGTCATGTGTGATGTTATACCAGTATCAAGTAGCCAACAATCTTTATAAGATGAAAGTGAAGTCATTTCATTAATTCCAAGATTACAATGTGCAACAATACAATGAGCAGAATCAGAATATTTACTAGCATCTTGATTTTTATTATCATCTTTCTTTTGGTTCTGCTTGTCTTTGATGGAGTCCCACGAATCCCAACACTGATCTGATGTGTGCCCAGTCTTTCCACAACGCTTGCACTACAAATCTAATCTTTTGCTGAAGTTGTTTCTGCTCCCTCTGCCTCTGAAGTTTCTTCTTCCTCTGCCTCTCTTGCTGCTTTCTCCTTTGGGATGATCTTTGGTGTGGTTCTTTGCTTTTTGAGCAAAGCAAAGTGATTCTACAGATGCTATAGATTGCATCTTTTGCAACTGTTAGTGTAATTTACAATAATGAACTTAATATGACAAAGAGAGTGAGATAATAGAAAAACAATAACCTTCCAGGTCTACAGCCTCTACCAAGGTGATTTACAATATTAATATGCTATCAATAAGTTCATAAGAAAATTTTTAGCACTAGAAGAACTGCTCAGCAATACGCCAAAGGAAATACCATTGTTTGTGAACTTTCACAAAATATAGGGTTTTGAATAGTACCAGTCAACGATCTCAGCTATATGAAAGAAGCAGGTCTAAGTCTCTGCTACTTTTTACAATACAGTCCTTGTAAAATTACATATGCACTAGCTAGTATAAACAATGTCTTCGACAAGCTCTATTCACTATGCAAGTCTATGTCTCTGTCACTGTATTTACATTAGTCTAAGACAATTTTGCAGCAATACAATCTATATGGTGGTGTACAAACATAAAAAATAATAAGCTCTGCAACCGTTTACAACAATATTTTCATGTCACATGACAGTGCTAGTTTTAAAGGAACATATCAGAATGATTTCTTCATATGTATGGGTTGTCTATATACTTTCACATTCACAGCAAAAATTTCCCTTTAGATGTCGCAGCTTATATTTAAAAAAATGCACGACTCACCAAAGAGGAGTGAACAATGTGGAAATTGAAGCTTACTGTGAAGGTCGAGGGTCGCAATAGGAGATGGAGAGAGTTAATTTGAAAGGGATATGCACATGGGTGTGGAGGCGTACGGTGTTCCTTGAGAGAAGTAGAAACCTCCAAATGTACACACCAAACATAAAGTTAGGATTGCACTCAGCCTCACATTCCGACATCGGCCTCGCGTTCCAACATTCAGCAGCCAATATACTCAACGCAGATACAAACTTACATCTCGCAGCATTGGTGCTTCAACGCAGCAGTCTCAATGCATCAGTCCTCAACGCATCAGCTTCAACACTTCAGTCTCCAACAAACAATATATTGATGGTATTGAATCGCAACAGCCTTCTCGCAAGTTTCACAAGACAGATATCAACGCAGAAATCAATGCAGTCTTCACGCAAATGATGTCTTCTCACCGGTCTATAGAAATACACTTCAACGTTATCATGGTTCACGCAGTCAATATTTATGGTGGTCTCTTCATGAGTTGGAGGAGAAGTATTTTGATTCTTTGTAGTCTCCGGACTCACGCGTTGCTATAGCCTGTGGGTATTCTCTTGTGGTTCAACGCAGACTTTAAAATAATATGCAGGCACAGCAGAAGGAGGAGATCGCAGTAATCTCAATGCAGTCTCATAATTCCAACAATATGGACTCGCGACTTCTGAACAAAATGAGTCGCAGTTTATGAACAGTCCACACAGAAAAAATTATGGTTTCATGACTATCACAGGGATTATCACATCACGTAGAGGATGGAACTAAGAGTGTTCTCAAAATAAAAAAGGAAGCAGTGATGCAGAATACCAAGAATTAGGGTTAAGCTAATTCAAACGTTTTAGCAGAGAATGCACGCAGATGGAGGAGTAATGCATATAATGCATGCGACTGGCAGACTGACGGAGCAGACAGAATGCCAGGACTGAAATGAAGCCAAGCAGGAGTTACGACAGGCAGCCAAGCTTTGATACCACTGATAGGTATAACTCCCGATTCATTTTATTCCCTTGCTAATGCATATATTTATACAGTTCATATGACGGTTCTGTTTCACCTTTTCCCCAGCCTTTTCGGCTTCCTACATAACTATTCAGTTTTATTTATTTACAATATATAATCCTGATGGATTATCTTCTAACATATTGTATGTAGCAAGCACTCTCCTACAGTATTCGGCACATGCTCCCTTTGTTTTCTTTACAGTTTTCTTGAATTCTTCCACCGCATTAATTGAAAATTCCATTAAATCATACTCCTATTTTAAACTCTGTTGATCCTTAACTGGTAACTCCATAGGAGATTCCTTATTTGTTTCTGTCCATACCATTCTTCCTGTTAGAATCTCCAAAATATCTTGAGATGTATCCAAAAAATATGAAGTAGTATCCAAAATTTATTCTAATTTGGTGTCTATTTGTAAAATTTTACACCTTTCTTCCTCAATGCATATTTGTAATTGGTGGATCTTCCTTCTTTGAGTTAGAACATGTTCTTTCAAAGGCTGGAAATCTGTCTTCTGTTCCATAGAATCTTTCAGTGATTCTGTCGATGAAGTATTTTGTTCTTCTAAGGCCTCCACTTGCATTTGATATTGATTCTCTCTTTCCTCTGTGGTATCCTTCTCTGTTTCTAACTCAGCAACCTTGCTTTGCAACCGGTCCTTCTCTGCACTTAGATTTTCATAGGATACCTAAAAATCATCTCTCTCATTTTTCAACATTTGATGCTCTATGTTATGGAGATAAATTCCTATGGCTTGGGGTACCACAACAGACAGCTAGACTCCAGAAATCGATCTTTCCCAATATGCAATAGAAATAAAACATCTAACACTAAAGGATTGAACCTCATACCTTATTTCGGACGGTTGAAGTAGATCCCCGTTGAGCTTTCCAATATTCAGCTTGAATTGTTATAGCATGTCCTCAACAACAAGTAAACAATACACGCATACTATATTTCATGGTGTTAGATCTATTCTAGCATATATAATCAATAATGTAAAAGCATTTGACATATTCCAATGGATACAATATTCATTCAAATACACATTACTGGATAGGAAAAGATATTTCTATTCATATGAATCAAAGATTACAAGTGACAACCTCTAACAGCACGTCTGCGAACCGGAGAAACTGAATCCCCCACTTGGGCCTCCACCACCTCAATCCTTCATACTTCGATAGCAAGCTTACTAACAAAAGTCAAGCTTGGGAAGAACACAACAGTGCTCCAAGGGACAAAGGGATGCAGACTCAAGCATAAGTTTTGGCAACAATGGACTATAGTTTCGTTACTCTCAATACTCTCTTATGCTTTCAATGTCTCAATGGGTTCCTTATATAGATTTTCAAAGGGATACTGAAAGGTCGAATCCGTGCGATCTCAAGGAATATGGAAGGCCAGGAGTCATATGAGTTGGATCCAAGTCAAGGAATGCTCCAAAAGGATTTGGATTATGTACACATCCCGATGTACACGACTATAGATGGAATATCCACATATGTACATGGTTATCAGGGAAAAAGCCACGTATATCACTCTTCTTATGTTTTTAGGGATGGTCAAGGATACATCAAAAGACAAAAAGTGGTCCATAGGGGCTAATGAGTCTGCAGCGGGACAGGGGAAGGCCATACAATGTGTGATTCACCTAGTGTGGTGAAATCCGCTATAACAGATGCCCCCTAATGTATGAGATCAGAGGGGTTATACGATGGCCGAAATACACTATAAGTCCATCCCATAAGTGAAGTGATGAAGGTATCCAAATGGAAGACCAGCCACCCAATCAGCATAATACCATAATACAACTCTACATATAACTGCGAATATATATAGCAGTCCCGGATACATAAGAGTACAATGGCCATGAATAGGCATGAAACATGATAACACATATGTGGTCATTGCCACGTACAATATACATAGATCAGAATCTCCATGATGAAGATATACAAAGGACCATGATCTCCACAACGGCTGAAGATATATAACAGATCAAGATCTCCATAGTGGCTGAAAATGTCTGACATACACTGGAACAAGTCACGAGAACTGACATCTCATGAACACTGGCACGATCAAGGAGGTAGCATATAGTGGATGCCACCAATCTGGAAGGTCTTCTACACACACCGCTACGAGTACATGTCCTACTATGCGAATAGAGGTGTCGAGGTCGAACATAGTAGTCCATCATCTGATTACTGGTCATTGATGTATACCGTTAACAGACGCGAGATCACCCACAAATAATGAAAATGGGAATCAAGGTACTAGAGTGCAAACTAACAAGTGTGAATAAAAGTGTTGAGGTCGAACACTTGAGAGAATCCATCGATCAGGGGACATTGATGTATTCCCAAAACTGTCGATGGTGAGAGAACCTGCCACTGATGACTGTAAGTCTCAAGGCACTCAAAATGACTCTAGATTCCAATCCCAGAATAAATGATCTGAAGTCGATGGGATGAAATCCGCTGGAAGGAGGGCATTAGGGAATCCCCCATCATCCAACACGAGGTACTCAGCAAGGCTGTATAATATGGAATAACTCGATCATAAGGTGCACGAACCAGTAACTGTACCGGGAATGGCCGACATGCAAAGTCAAGATAAATGAGGAATGGCTAACTTAGGTTTCAACTTTCTTCGAACAAGAGCATAACGGCGTATGGTGACTGAATGAAGGCAGTATAGACTCGATACAAAAACTGGGACATCTCTATGACGCAGGAGGCATCATTAGAGGTTCCATAGGGACTGGAATCTTAACCAGTCGGTGGAGATAAAACTCAGATAACGAGTACAGCTCCTAAAGTCAAACTATAACCCAACCAAGGGATGTAATATGCAGTGCTCTGTTCGAAGGCGACACGACTCAACAGCTGCCAAAAATAATATCTTTTCTTGTCTGGCTTTTTGGTTTTTTGATTTTTTTTGGTCTTTTTCAGTTATTTGAAAAGCTTGAAAAAAGAATAAACTAGCTTTATAGTTACAAACTAGGAGGAGATGAGTGTCATGAGGGAAAACAAACTAGTTCCAAGCAGTGGAACATACCTATGCTCAATGCAAGGATACATGTGTAGGATATCGACACTCAGGGAAAAATCCCCTCCCGGTAAAAAGGGAATCAAGCTGTGAAGGATATAAAGAAAGGCTCTGCATGGCTAGACATGAGACAAGCTCGGGCTATATGGCTGAAATGCAATGTCAGGGGAGCCGGCATAAATCTCAATAAGACAGGCAAAGCTCATGATAATGCATCCACAACTTGATACAAAGGAGTCCGGGGGGTCACGGCCAGCATAAGATCAAGAGGAGTATGAGGCTCTTGCTAAATGTCATGGCAATACTATACAACGGACTCCCACACCCTAAAGGGGGAAACATCGGCATGGGCACCAAATGCAAATAAGGTGCTAACTAGGGTACCCATGTAAGGTGAGGCTCTACCACTCATATCATGCCACTTCTATAGCAGCAAGAAGGTTCTGTGACATAATAGAGTGGGTTCGTACCTAAGGATATAGTGACATGGTCATAAGGTCATGCAGAATGCAAACGGTTGTGAACCTAACCTATGTGCTAGTATAGACATTATACCTGAGATCAGTACGAACGGGTCAATCCAAAGGCAGAAACGACGCTGAAAACGGTCTTCTACATCACAGATTAGGTCAGAAACGGTCCAAAATGGTTAGAAATGATCAAAACTATAGGAAAGGGGGTAAAAATTTTCAAATATTTGAAAAATTTTCTATAAATAGTAAAAAATAGAAATCATTTGAAACTTTTACCCATTGGAGCTCTGATTTTTAACTACAAATTCCAGGAGATCCAGCCGGCAGAATTCACAATCATCTCTTCCAGGTATTTACTCATGTTCTCTGCTTGCATTTCAATACAATTTTTACAATTTTTCATGGTCAAATGAGGTTTTAAAGGCCAATCTTACATGAGCGCTACGGCCCACGCAGGTATCAAGGATTTTTTCGCGTATAGGGCTGGCTATATGCGGAAAATGGACTGGAAACCGCGTACATAGGAGGCTATTTCAAAACAGCCGCGTATGACGTCGCGCATAAGGATTTACATGAATCTAATGGACATTTTGGTCAAATTCTCATGCAGGATGGTGCTAGAGTGGCGAGAACACGAGCATGGTGACGTAGAGGAAGCAGTAAGGGCTGATAGGATGGCTTAAGAAGCTCTAAGAAGATGTGGACTCTACAAGTTTTGGTGCCTAGGTGGCTTGAGGGCCAAACCAGGACTACTACAGATGCTTGTAGACTATTGGGATCCAGACTCAGAGTCCTTCTGGCTAGACGGCATGTCCCTCACCATTGAGGTGGAGGATATCTATTTTCTTACAAGTCTATCATGGCGAGGTGAGATGGTGAACCTTTGTTCCCGAGGAGGGCCAGGTCATGGGCTGAATATCGATGAGTACATAGCTATGTATTGCTACCCAGAGACTGAGAAGGTGGGGAGCCAAGTTCCCACCAACGCTATACAGGTGCTGGGCCTAATGGCCATACTACTGACGCTGGGCAGGATAGCAGGCTTAGCATCACTCCATCAGACCTCTCGACCACTGATGTTCTATGCGATGGAGTGCATGACACCAACCATCTATGACTGGAGCATTTCCCTACTGAGCAACATGAAACATTAGCTCAGTGAGTGCAAGGTAGGTAGGATACGGAACTTTGGGTTCAGCAGTATCTTGAGCATGTTTTTCTTTGAGCGTGTTCCAGGATTGAGCCCTAGAGTGGATGTTCCTCTCCACGGGGTTCGAGATCTGGCCCAACGATGTTGGGTAGATGCGATGCACAGACTGGGGGGTTGTAGGGTGGCCAACCCTTATCCAGCAAACCTTTTTCCATGGTGGCGACGACAGATTGTTTCCATAGACGACTACCCTTATGCAGGGATAGATTTTCGGGGAGATCCGGACATGCCATTACTACCAGGATCAGCATATGGAGACATAGGTAATGAATCTCGACCCTTACTCTTTTTTAAAATTTTTGAATTATTTAATTTTTTTGTGTTTTCTTGATTAATGGAATCAAAAAGACATGGTTTTGGGTGACAATACATAATGACATCTATCATGCATGTGCAGATGTGGGACCACGGCGACCAGAGGGCTTCCCACATCATAGACGGAGGGGAAGAGGAGACGATATCACCGGTGTGGATGCAGAGCGGACGCTCCAAAGCGTCCATACCAACTTCGTGCGACTAACTCACAAGATTCCCATGGCGCAAGTCGAGGACTTGCCTGAGGCTATGCAGAGACAGGTGGTGGGTGTACCATGTGCATGGGTGCATTTATTCCGGTGGCTAGCTAGAGCCATGGTGACATATCATGATCACAACCCTCATTCCCCTCCACAGGACTAGACACCTAGGAGTGTATCTATTTTGTACTACCGTGTATATGATGGTGGCTTTCAAAGCCCCAATTTTGTATTATGACACTATGTATTACCACATTTTTTATATATAAAAAAGTTTTATGGTGATCGGTTTATTTATTTACATGTGTAAACATTGTGTTTATGATTAATTTATGATGAATGAAACAAATGCCAATCTAACACGTAGTTAGCATATGAGTTAGCAATTTGATTATAATTTCTTGGAATGTGTATATATGTTATGTTCTCAAATTGTCGTTCTAACAATCTCACACGTAAGAATCTCCTCAATAATGTCAGATCTCTAACATGGTACAAACCATTGAGCTGTGACACTACTAACTCTGAATCAAGACGTACCTCAAGAGAGAGAACACCATGCGAAATGGCATCCCGTAGAAGCTCGATAACGGCACTATATTCAGCAACATTGTTGGAAGACGGCCATAGACATACACCTCTGGAAGACAGTACATGACCCATAGGAGTATAAATCACCCAAGCAGCTGAGGCTGAGAGTTGAGTGTGACGGCTTGCACCATCCATGAATCCTATGTAGGTGAAAGATTCCATTGACATCTGCCACAAGAAATGGAAACTAATCACAAACCCGATCACGATAAACAAGACCTAACTATGCAAAAAAACTGTACAATAATATACAACAAGCAGCCTTGGCTAAAGATCATGCATAGTATTTTTTAAGATAGAGCCCATTTCTAGGCTCTACCAAGGCCGTCCCTTCATAATCCACTAACTCGTAGGCACCCTTCTCTAACACACGCTTGACCACGTAAGGACTACGCCACATAGGATTGAACTTCCCTGCCCCCAAGGGTTCTTTCGATTGATCCCACACAAGGACCAAGTCTCCCTCACTAAACACTCTGGGATGGACAGAATTATCGTATTGGGCCTTTACGCGATGCTTATTAAACTCTAGAGTCACCAAGGCATCTCTACGCTACTCATCGAGTTGCTCAAGGTGAACCAAATGCTCCTCCAAAGGAGAAGTATCTGGTAAGAGCTCCACGGCTAACTTCAACGAAGGAATCTCGCATTCAACTGGCAATATCGACTCCACTCCATGAACAAGCTGATATGGAGAAAAACCAACGGCAGTCTTTACCACGGTTCGATATGCCCACAAAGCAGGGTACAACATAATATGCCAATTCATTTTGCTTTGTGTGATGGTTCGTTGGAGAATGGACTTAAGTGATTTATTCACTGCTTCAACTTGTCCATTCACTTGAGGATAGTAAGAAGAGGAGTGCTCTTTCTTATACCCTAACTTGGATTCCAACTCCTCCATCATATGGTTCTGAAAGTGCGAGCCATGGTCAGTGACAAGCTCTCTCGGAATCCCGAACCTAGAAATGATTTGGTTGAATACGAAGTGAGCAGCTATCTCAACGTTGGATTTTACAGTAGGCATTGCCTTAGCCCATTTCATGAAGTAATCGATAGCCACTATGATATGATGGTGCCCCCCAGCTGAAGCTGGGTTGCAATCCATAAAATCGAGCTCCCATTTGGTGAAGGGACCGGCAGTGATAATAGGGTGTAACGGGGCAGGCTTCGAGCGCGTGTTACGTGCGAACACCTAGCAAGGGTGGCACCTCTTGACTGCTTCAATACAATCTTTGAAGATCGACGGCTAGAAATATCCTGCTCTCAAAATCTTTTGAGCTGTAGAAAGCCCAGATAAATAACCACCACACGCCCCTCCATGGCAATCATTAAGCACTACCTCAGCCTCATCATGAGTTAAACAACATCGTAAAAGGGAATCTACTCCACGGTGGTACAAAGTATTGTCCACTATGAGGTAGTTCTTGGAGACGTGACGTAATCGACGTCGTTCATCTCGTGAGAGGTGAGTAGGAGTCCTCTGCATTTGCAAATATACTATGATATCTCTGTACCATGGGTCAGCCGTTGAGATTAAGAAAATGTGTTCATCAACGAACATATCTTCACATACCGACTCCTCAGCCTCCCTCGAAAAATCCGATATGAGCTCTGCAAAGATTAAAGATTTCTTCGATTTTGCTGAAACAAATTCGAGATCAAACTCTTGCAAGATGACAATCCATTTATTATATTTTCCCCCAATCATCCTATGTGTGAGGATGAATTGAAATGGATTGACATGGGCAATAACCAAGGTTTGGAGAAGGAGAATATAATGTCTCAAACACTGCACCGCATGTACGGTAGCCAAGGCAAGCTTCTCGACATGAGAATACCGAATCTCTACGTCAATAAGGTTTTGGCTCAGATAATATATGACATGCTCCTAGAGCTCCTCATCCTCCTGAACCAAAAACATCCCAATCATCTCTAAAGACGCAGCCACATATAATAAGAAATCATGGCTATAATCCAGAGGACTAATCATCGGGGCCGATGCTAGGGCTCACTTAAGTGCATCGAAGGATTCCTGGGCTCGCTCATCCCATTCAAAGGGAGTATCCTTCTTCAGGAGACACATGAAACCTCTAGTCAAATTGGCAAAATTGACAACAAATCTTCGTAGGAAGTTTGCCATGCCTTGCAAACACTGAAGATGACAAATATTTTGCGAGGGAGACAACTGAAGTATTGCCTCAACCTTCAAAGGGTCGACTCTTATACCCTCTTTCGAAACGATAAATCCTAACAAACGACCTGATTTCACGCAAAAGATGCACTTATGAGGGTTTAATCTAACATCATAGTGCCGGCATCTTTCGAACACCAATCTCAAGTGATAAGAATGACACATCCTCATGCGAGAATGAGCAGCGAGGTCATCCAAAAATACTTCAATAATGGACTTGAGATCGTGGAAAATCAAGGTCATCGCCTGCTGAAACGTAGCTCTGGCATTTTTAAGGCCGAAAGGCATTTTCCGATACGCAAATGTTCCCCAAGGACAAATAAATGCGGTCTTATGTTGGTCCTTGGGTTTAATTTGAATCTCATTATATCCGGAAAAGCCGTCCATAAAGGAGAACACCTCGTTACCCGCACACTCATCCAAAATCTGATCTATAAATGGTGTGGGGAAGTTATCCTTAGGACAGGCATGATTTAAATCACGGAAATCAGTGCATATATGGATCGCTCCTTGCTTCTTATCCACCGGAACGGGATTTGAAACCCACTCCATCAAGGGAATAGGATAGATGAAACCAGCTTTCAATAGCTTCTCTATCTCTACCTTTATGGCGGGTGCTTTCCTAGGATTTACCGCGTGTAAACACTGTCAAACAGGCTTAGCGTTGGGATAAGTCTTAATCTCATGTTCGACAATATGAGGGTCAATCCATGGCATCTCATCGTAAGACCAAGAAAAAATGTCACAGAATTCCTTAAACAGCTCGGTATACTCTCGAATCTCATCTTGGGAACAATCTGCCCCAATGTAGACATTCTCAATTGTACCAGGATTGTGAGAAATGTTGATAGGCATAGTTGATGATATGTTTTCCATGTTTCCATTAGCCATCTGACCAAGAGAGCTTAATGGAGCCATGGGTCTACCAACTTTATGACTAAGAATCTCCCTGTAATCCTCATGCTCCAAAAGGTCAAGCTCTGGAAGGAAATATGATCTATGATGAAGTTCCTCCCATGGTGGCTCAACTCCTGACATATCCTCAATAATCACTTCATCAGAAGGGAAAACTGTATCAAGGCAGTCGTGGGCATGAGAACACTGTACTGCCCATGTCGGCAGCACATAGGGGTCTTCCTCCTCCGTCCATGAAGAGGAAGGACAAGGCTCTGCAGTAGACTGAAGATTATCTTGGTAAGCTATCATGACTACAGGCAACGGCACACTCGTCTCAATGGCCTCACTCGAAGGACTCGGTGAAGGAAGAATCCAAGGATCTCCCATATGACTTGTGCAAAAAGGCACCGATCTCGTAGACGTCGAAGCACCATTGAAACTAGATCCTATCATGAGGACGGGTGCAGGACAACTAAAGGTTCCCATGAGGGATGGATACATACCTACACCCACACTCCCAGTTGCCGGCTGGGAATGTTCGACTTTCGGAACCGAAGCTTCCGAAGATGCACTAACAGGCGGATTCTTGAATGCCATCTGATCAATCGTTACAATATTCCCATTATGAGGAAAGCATACAACGTGAAACACGGAAGATGCAACGGCTTGCATACTATACATCCAGTTCCTTCCCAGTAAGAGATTGTAGTCAAGGGGCGCATTAACCACCTCGACCTCTATCGCAACGGTCTTCCCTCCCAAACAGACTTTAAGAGAAGGAAGGATACTGTGCGGCCTAAACGATCTCCCATCAAAAGTAGTTAACATGGTCGTAGACTTTGACAACTCAGGAGAAACAAGACCCTTCCAACAAGACAAAGACATCACAGAAGCAGCAGCACCCTCATCAATCACAGTGCGCTTGACGATCATATTAAGACATTCTACATGCACCAAAAGGGACACATAGTAGGGCAAGCGAGGCTGATGTCCTGCGGTTTCAAATTTGATCACTGAGGAAGAATCATCACCATTCACACCAAGAGCAGAAAGAAAAGCCTTCCTTTGCGACGGACAACTCTGAAGCACTTCCAATGTAGACATCGCATAAGGAGTATGGCCCAAGTCCTCGACAACTGAATAATTTTGGGCGGCTCGGGCATTTGGGTTATGACCCGAACGCTTAAGTACCCCCTTAGGAATGCGAGGTGCAGCCTTAGGTTTATCCGCGGGTTTCTCAATGCGCAAAGGGGTTCCTGGTGGATCAGGTTCTTTGCTTGGGTTAGGTTGTGACGAAGTATAATCTTTTGCACGCCTCACAAATTTCACGGCACGGACCATATTAATGCACCCACAACCACTAGTTTCAGGTGGATCTTCATCACTAGATTGATCATGGGACTTTGAGTTCATATTTTGGTTATGCGGTAAAGGGTTCGTTAACATAGCTGGGCCCTGTGCTATGAACTTCGAAGCTTCATCCATCCTAGGGCACAAGTAAGTGAGGTGATCATCCTTACAAAGCTTGCAAGGAAACTTAACCTTACGTTTATTCTGCTTGTCCCCCCCAACATTTTTATTTTTCTTGTCATTATTATTGGCATTCTCATTCTTATTCCCACCCTTCTTATTATTATTTTTTTTAACCTTTTTTCGATTCCGTCCAGGTTGCTGGTTACCCTTCTGGTCAGTCAACTGCACAGCAAGTACATTCACCGTTTGGGCAGGTTGAGATGAAGTCGTAGCTTGTCCCGAGGCAGATTGGTTGATTGACAATTGAGCAACTTGTTTCACAACCGAACCTGCAAGCTTCTTACTTGCACTACCCACAATGCCATCGGCATGTGGTCCAGGTTTGACCTTGGGATCGAAACTAGAAAGAGGAGCGTTAGGTATAATCTCATATAACAAACCAGACTGAGCATAGATCAAGTCTAGTTCCTATGGCCTAAAGATGGCTTGTTCCTCATTCTGCATGCCAAATGTGGAAACATCCTTCACGATATATGGCAATAAAGATTTGAGGAACCACTCAAGGAGGAACTCCGACGGTATAAAGGCTTTAATTAATCTCTTCCGTCTACGCCACTCCTGAATATGATCAGAAATATGGGTGGCTTTATCTTGCCAAAATGTCGACAAGAGTTCAGTAACAACATCATAGCGCACTGGTAGCTGGAAGTGATTAAGGAAAGTCATCGCAAGGTCGTCGAACAAAGTAAAGGCACCCCTAGGTAACTCTATATACCATTTCGCCGCAAGCCCTGTAAGGGTGCGTTGAAATAGCCTCAAGTGGACTGAGTCCTGATGCAATGAATTGGAAGAGCACCATAGGTGGAATTTCGTAACGTGTTCACTCGGATCCTCTCCTGGTTTGCCTTCGAACTTAGGTATGTCCGAAGGAAGCTTGGTAGGGACAGCCAGCCAAGCCGGGTCATGAGCCACAGGATTGTTCGTAAGTCTCGATAAGTCAGGTAAATTGAGTGTCGCGAGGAAAGGGAGCCTAGGATGATGAGGTCTAGGGACCACTCCCTGGTTCATATAGGATTGATTACCACCATGACCTTGGCCATAGTGACCTCCTCCTGTATGACCCATATAGGGTGGCGTGGAAGTACCATAATGAGGTGGACCTTGACTAGTAGGAGCTACAAAGCCATAATTAGGAGAGTAAGTAGGTTGTGAATACCTACCTCCATAAGGTGAAGAGACCTATCCATACTGCATCCCATAATAGGGTCCATAGGTCATCGCTTGCGATGTCCCATGAGACACTCCATAGGTAGGGATATACATTCCGGAAGTAGGAATATACATACCAGAAGTAGGGATATATGTCGTGGAAGTAGCAATCTGAACTCTAGGAACATGAACATAACCTCCCGAAACCATGGGTGGTATGTAGGCTTGAGACACAACTGGTCTACTAATTGTAGTAGGGATTTGACTCATAGCTACGTGCCGACTCGAAGGACCACATGATTAAGGTGGAGGGTTTACATTTGAAGAAATTGAAAGCGAGGACGAAGGAATCTCTGTAAGAAGAAATGTACTAGTGCCTATTGTCACTCGTCTAGAACCTGGTATCGCTATCGAATCACTAACTCTAGGCCTAGGAGGTATATAAGATGGAGCTTCCACCACTGGGATGGAAGGTGTAATGTGACTAGTACTCCCAAACCTCTCCGCAAGGTAAGGCATGGGATTTCCCCCAGGCATAGTGCTAGGCTCAAAATCGGATTGAACATGAAATGTCAAATCATGCATAGGAAAACCAGTCGTAGCATAACCACCATAGCTAGTACTAGGAGGGTCAAAGTGAGTCTCGGCATATTCCGGCATTCCATACCAGTAACGTGTCAATGGGGAATCAGCCCTAGGGTGAGTAGGTCTATCATGTAAAGATCCTATCTGGGAAATCATAGGACCGAACTCAGCTAGGTCAGGTGAAGGATCGTACATAGGAGTAAGTTTCCCATCGTCAATACGAACGGGAGGAGGTGGCTCAGGAATAGTCTCTGAATGATCCTCCATGGTGTGTGAATCAGTGTGTGACATAGTCTACCTGGACAGTCTAGGCCTCTCTCCGAAGGGAGGAGGAGAAGTGGAAGGCGAAAGTCCTGCTAACCGACGAGAACGGTGCAGAACCGTACCCAAATCCATAATGACTCAACAAAAAGCAAAGACTCTCTATTTACGTCAACCCTAAGCCAACTAGCATGCACAGAGCAATCACTATAAAATCTAAAGCCAAAAGCAAGCAAACAAGGGCTGGATAAGTGAGCTCCTGAATGTGGCCAGTATGTCTCACCTAGGAGAGGCTTGAGAGGCCCTTGTCACCACAAGTGGAGGTTCAAAACCAATTATTGTGGCCCTCAGCTTCAACGCGTAAAGCGACTGTGCTGTCCGACCCCAACCTGGCCGGGACACATGCAGAATAACCTCTACATGTACCCCCTCGATATCCTAGGTAAGGTCACTAAGGTCACCTCAATATAATCAATGCTCTAGAGGACAGTCGCAGGCGGGATTGACCATATGGGCAGGGTAGCAAAGCCCAAAACTCCCGAAAGAGCCCCCAGATACGAATACAATCCTGGCTATATCACCGGTGCTACACAGTTACCAACCAGGGGTTATCCCAATCAACAAACGCTCACACTACCTAGTGCTTGACTCCCTTTTGAGAGGAGCTTCCTGAGAACACTGGTTATACTAAGGATTTCACACACTCCCTGGATAGACACCTAGTTGTTGTCGTTTAGTGATCTTGGAGAATTAACTTTCAATGAACTATTCCAAGATCCTAAAACCTAAGCTTGTTGGTGCACCCTAGAAAAGAAAAGAGTGTAATTCATTTTATTTAGCGTTGATTTTAGTTGGCTTTATTACTCAAAAATAGGATATGGTCGTGCAACTAATGGTGTTATGACGCAACAAAAAGTAAAATGCACACCTAACAATCAATGCAAATGCATTGTGTCCATGAAAACAGGGTATGCGTACTACGTGAATGCACAATTTCTTCTTCAAATGCAAAATGAAAATTTCCCTATATGAATTCCTAACTATTACTCCAAAGCAAATCTAGATCTAATGCAAGTACAATGCAAAGTGCAAAATGCAATGCATGATGATAAGCAAATATTTTTGGATTTTTTGAAAATAAAGAGATATAAAAAGAAAAAGAATGATTCTACCCACCCCAGACTCTGC
>LPNX010015482.1:44914-61412 GCA_001517045.1 Pseudotsuga menziesii | reverse complement strand
AAAGCACTAAGGTAAAAGGACTCTAATGCACTAATCTCAAACAAAAAATCAAAGATGCCATGACAAGAACTTTCCTAAAAAAAAATTTAGGCTAAAAAACGTTTTTGGTCAGAAACAGAGGTATTAACAGACTCAGGCAGTGCTAAAGGAGACTCAGCAACTAACAGCATTCACCCAACAATCCACTATCTTCCACAAAAAGGTAAAAACCAGGGTATACACGACTGTGCACAGTGAACCCGCGTGTATACGCGAAAATCCTAGAGGAACCCGCGTGTATACGCGACTGTAAGTGACAAACCTGCGTATAGGAAGAAAAAGATGCACAAATTCAAGGTAAATAGACAAGCTGAGACTAAATTCACACCAATCAGGCTCTACCAGGCATACATGCCCCCATACCCGACACAAAAACAAGAGAGAGAGAGAAATTCAAATACATTGAATGCCAAGAAATCAACCCCCAAAGGACAATTACTAGGAACTCCCCAGCGGAGTCGCCAATTCTGTTACGGAGAGAAATTCCTATGGCTTGGGGTACCACAATAGACAGCTAGACTCCAGAAATCGATCTTTCCCAATATGCAATAGAAATAAAAACATCTAACACTAAAGGATCGAACCTCGTACCTTATTCCGGACGGTTGAAGTAGATCCCCGTTGAGCTTTCCAATCTTTAGCTTGAATTGTTATAGCACGTCCTCAACAACAAGTAAACAATACAAGCATACTATATTTCATGGTGTTAGATCTATTCTAGCATATATAATCAATAATGTAAAAGCATTTGACATATTCCAATGGATACAATATTCATTCAAATACACATTACTGGACAGGAAAAGATATTTCTATTCATATGAATCAGAGATTACAAGTGACAACCTCTGATGGCACGTCTGCGAACCGGAGAAACTGAATCCCCCACTTGGGCCTCCACCACCTCAATCCTCCATCACTTTGATAGCAAGCTTACTAACAAAAGGAAAGCTTGGGAAGAACACAACAGTGCTCCAAGGGACAAAGGGATGCAGACTCAAGCATAAGTTATGGAAACAATGGACTATAGTTTCGTTACTCTCAATACTCTCTTATGCTTTCAATGTCTCAATGGGTTCCTTATATAGCTTTTCAAAGGGATACTGAAAGGTCGAATCCGTGCGATCTCAAGGCATATGGAAGGCCAGGAGTCATATGAGTTGGATCCAAGTCAAGGAACGCTCCAAAAGGATTTGGATTATGTACACATCCCAATGTATATGACTATAGAGGGAATATCCGCGTATGTACCCGGTTATCGGGGAAAAAACCACGTATATCACTTTTCTTATGTTTTTAGGGATGGTCAAGGATACATCAAAAGACCAAAAGTGGTCCACATGGGGCTAATGAGTCTGCAGCGGGAAAGGGGAAGGCCATACAATGTGTGATTCACCTAGTGTGGTGAAATCTGTTATAACACTCTACCTGTAGCTTTTGTAACTTAGCTAAGCTATCCTGAGTATTCTTTTCCATTTTCTCTATATAAATATCTAAAGCCTCCTTATTTTCTTGCAGAGTCTGGAATTTTGTTGTTGAAGCCTTAACTTCATTCATCATGTCTTCATATTTCCTTTTCAGCTTCTGACCCTCATCCCTCTCCTTATTCAACATTTCTTTTAATTGTGATGCATTCTTTCTTGACTGCTTGAGGTCCGTCATAATCCTATCTACATTATCTTCAATTTCTTTGGCTAATGCCACCCCATCTCTTGCTATCATTCTTGGATTTGTATCTGTTCCATGCACCAAGGTTTTATTTGTTATCATCTTTCCCAACTGTCCTCCAATTTCAACCTTTTTCTCAGTTCTTTTTACAATCCTTTTCTTCTCTTTATCATAGAAAATAGTGCTGAAGTCAAGAACCTCCTCCCCTTATATAGGCATGAAAGGGAACAAATTTATTCTAGAAAATGAAGTTTGTCCCAGTGTACTGCTAGAAGATGCAGTAGGCTCCGGGGTATCAAGATTAGATTGTTCGTGCCCTTGATCTATGTGATCTTGTCCTCCCTATGTATCTACCTGCTCAGTAGTCTATTGGTCCTTTTGAGATCCTATTAATCTCAAAATTTCACTTTCTTCCTGTTTTTTCTTGATTTCTGCTTCTTCGTTTCTGTTTCTCTCCTCCTCCTCCTCCTTCCTTGTTGCTTCCTCTGCGGGTTGATTTTTTTCTTCTTATTCATTCTTCAGCCAGCTCTCTGCTTCCTGTGCTATCCTTCTAGCATCTTCTTCTCTATTTTTATCCTCTTCTTCTTCTAATGTCTTAGTCTTCTCTAAAAATTTTCCCTTTCCACCCATAGTGGTTTTTTTTTTAAACCTCTTTTTAAGAGTAGTTATGTTCTTTGCACTTCTAAATGTTGCCGTGTCTTTATTCCAAACATTACTATATTCAAAATTAATTCCTACTTCCTTGTAGTAATATGCTACTTTATTTCGGGAGTCATTCCTGTGAAAATTCATTTCACCAAAATGGAAATGCTCCAGCTCCTGAACAAATTATGGAGCCTGCTTTACTCTCAAAAACTTGTAGCTGCCAAGGAAGAAAGGCACTATAGGATATTCTACCTTTTTATGTTCAAACATGAAATTTCCCACACCATCAATATATACCTGCCTAACTTCCTCTTTGTGTAGCACATAGTCAGTGGCATACTTAGGGAGTAGGGAAGGGGCTCTAGAACCACCATACATTCTTATATACAACCCTTCCTCAATCAAATAATAATCTCCATAATCCTCGATGACTTTGAATGCTTCTTCAAAAATGCAGTTGCATTCAGTCAAGAAAATTAGGGTATACAAGGGCATGATAAAATGTTTGCATATTTCCCTGTAATAGCTATAATATTTATGGGTGCATAACAATCTATATCCTGTGTACACTGGGGTCCTATCCCTCTCCCAGCTACATCTCAAGGCTAGAAAAGAATGAGTACATAGTATACAGTGAATAAGGATAGAGATCATGTATAAGTCCGATTTATTTTGTGACACCCCTCCTAATGCTGCAGATATGCATGCTGAGAGACTATTTGACACTATGTTTGACCAATTAAAAATGGTTCCTTGAGTAGCCACATAGAAGATAATTGGTATCCATCCTATTTTGAAGCTCTTCCTATGAGCTCTACCAAAACTCCTATTTAGCATCAGTGCAATGAATCTATAGGGAGTACGGAGAGTAGAGGTATCATACTCTCCGGAAGGTCTAGTCTGGAAATTTTTCCTTGGTATCATCATTCTTTTAACTGTTTCTACAGATTCATAGTTGTCTCTTTCAACCAGCTTTATGTCAAGTAAATATGAACTTCCAGGGTAGATTTAGTGAAACCAATAAAACCTAGGCTATATATAATAGAATCAAATCAAAAGGAGGGCCCTAAAATTTAAAATTTTGGGGAAAAAGGTTGCAGCTACAACAATTGGTGACTACATGGTGAACACATATCTCTGAACAATTTCTTCTTTGATCAACAGACTATTTTGACAATACCAACATGTTGAATTCTTCAAGATATCTGGATTTCCCAAATGGCAGATGTATACACTTTAATCAATGATGATAGTCCAATTTTGGGAACATGGGAACCAAGATTTCAAAGTCCAGATAACTCTTTTGAGGCCAGGAATATGAGTTTTATTTTTTTACCTCTGTCTTTGAGTAGTTTCTAACATAGACACCACAGTATTGTAGCATATGGTAAACATATATATTCATTTTTTCCTCATTCCCATGCCATTTTTCACTTTTGGTGATTTTGGACTTTTGTCCTCTTTTGAGTCCCCCTACATGCTTTGTTTCTGAAATTCTCAATTCAGGCTACTCTATCCATGGTGTCCTTTTTTGTGAGAGATATATTTATTTTCAGCTGATGGATGGAGAAGAACTTTGGCAATCTTATACATACTAATATGGTTTAGTACTTTGCGTTGATACATATTGCTTTTCTGAGGAGATCTTGACTCTTATTTTCCTTTTGGCTTTCAATTCCTGGCATGGAATCATTTAAATGTAATATATTGTTTACCTTGCTTCCTTTCCATGGATCTTTTGCTATCACTCCCTAAGACATTTTTTAATGTGAGATGAATGGAGCCTCAAAATAGTATTCTAGACCTTTTTTTTGGGCTTTGGGCAGACCCGGGTTTTATACTATTAACTTCACACCAACAAAAAGACCCACAGTGTTGGCCCTTTCGGCAACAACCTGCGAGTAGGTTGCAGTCTCACCCGAAACAGCTATGGGGTGCCGCAGAATCAGGTTTCTGCAAGCAGAAGAGGGATATTACTGCACCTTTATCCTTAACAACAATTATTTATACAAAAAAGAGCTTTGACATTCACTTAAATAGCTTCACAATTTAGCTAAAAGTACGTTTCTTGCTTAACCCTTAACTAGGAATTCACAACGAAGTTAATATTTAACAGTTATCTTACTTTAGCATTCACCTACTTATCAAAAGCATAAAAACATAACAGCACAAAAATCACAAAACCACCATAACACAAGATATATGTGGTTCACCCCAAGTGTAGGGGATATGTCCACAGAACTGTGTTTATATTCAACTCTTTACAAAATCACAGTTCTGATCTGCACACTCAGTTGTAGATCTCCTCAATCACCCAAAACTGCGCACTTAGCTACAGATCTACGCACTCAGCTGCAGAACCTTTCTTACAAAAACCCTCTGCGCACTTAGATGCAGAGGTCATCCACACACACAGCTGGGACTTAACCTTAAACCAAAATAGGCCTTAGATCCTTCACATCAACTTATCATCATAATAGAACCTACTGTAACCTTACTTGATTCTTTTACATAAGTGCCTTATTTATACAAGTGCACTATTACAATACCATGGACTTAAACCATGGGTACCCTCAAATCATGGGACATTTACAAAAAGAGGGGCTTTGACCCAACCTCAACACCCCTAAGACTATTTTGTGTCACAACTCCGCTTACAAGCTTCCACCAAACCGCGGAGTTACCAAAATTAAGGATCGTTAAGGTCCGCGCCCCAACACTTTTGATCCTAAGTTATTTTACAAGGATTAAGTAGGACTTCTATGTGTTCTTAACCATTTAAGAAAACTGCTAAACTTGAAGAAGTTCTTTCAAACATTAAATAAATTAATAGTACTCAGTCTTGTAATCAAAGATTTTAGTTAATCCAGAATTTTGATGAACTCCATGCAACCAAAGGTCATGCTTCTTTATTAAACATTACTATCAATCAAAACCTAACTAAAACAAAAACAAAAAATCCTCAAAAATAAAACAAACCAACAGTTTATTTATGTACAAAACAACAAATAAAAGATCAAGAAAAATAAGGTTTGAGAACTAAACCATTTACTGGTAAGTTCTCTTCCCACCCCTGTAAGTCTTGCAACTTGTAAGTTGAGGGGACAAGCTTGGCTGCAATTTGAAAAGGGCCTACCCATTACTGTTGAAACTTAGTTTTATGGAGAAAACTTCCTATGGCTTGGGGTAACACAACAAACAGAGTAACCGCAGAAATCAATCCTGTACTATATGCAAGAGAAACCAAACATCTAACACTAAAGGATTCCGATACATACCTTATTCCAGATGGTTCACGTAGATCCCCATTGAGCTTTTCCACTCTTTCTTATATAAGTAATTTTCTCTCTCAACATTCAGCAAACAAGACAAGCATGGTATATATAATTGTGTTAGACCTACTCTACCATATATAATCAATAACATATAATAATTTAAAAGCATCCATGGATTCAATACTCATTTAAATACACATTATTGAACATGAAAAGATATTTCTATTAATATAAAATAGAGATTACAATAGTGACAACCTCTGTCAGTGCGTCTGTGAATCAGAGAAAATGAGCCCTCCACCTGGGCCTCCACCACTTCAATCCTCCATCTCTCGATAGAAATATCACAAGCAAAGGCAAGCTTGGGAAGAACACAAAGTGCTCCAAGGGACAAAGAGAAGTAGAATCAAGTATAATCTCTGGAAACAATGGACTATAGTTTTCTTGCTCTTCAATTCATCCCCCTTCAATGTATCCAAAGGGTTCCTTATATAGTGCTTCAATGGGATAATGGAAGGTCAAATCTAAGCGATCTCAAGGCAAATGGAAGGCCAAGAGACAAGTGACTTGGATCCACATCAAGGAAAACTCCAAAACTATTTGTCCTTTTGCACACATCCCGATGTACGCGGGTTTAAGGGTCAAATCCGCGTATATACATGAGAATGGGTTTAAAAGTCATGTATATCAAATAAGACATGTTTTTAGGGATTATATTGGAAACATCAAAGGTACAAAAATGGTCCATGGGGTCTAAAGAGTCTGCAGAGGGACAGGGAAGGCCATAAAGGTGTGATCCACCATGTGTGGTAAAATCAGCTGTAACACTTAGTGTGATTTCCCTTTTCATCGTACGGATGATCCCACTTAAGAACCAGATCTCCTACTTTGAATTCTTTGTTCCTAGCTTTATGCTTATCAAACCGACACTTCACTATTTCCTTTTGATGCTTAAATCTTTCTTTGGATTTGGACCTAGACTCTTCTAACTTCAAAAGATTATAGATTCTAATCTGTAGAATTTCATTGTTGGTACCTACAAATTCCTGAGCTATTATAGAAGATGGTAATAGAATGTTGAGAGGAATAATAGCTTCTTTTTCATAAACAAGAGTGTATGCTGACACACCTAAGTAATTCTTGGGTGTGACTCTATCATCCCAATGAGCATTAGGTAACGCTAAATTCCAACTTCTCTTATTTTCTATTATGGTTTTCTTTAGAATCCTAATCAGATTTTTGTTTGTGGATTCTGCCAACCATTTCCTTGTGGGTAATAGTTTGCAGAATAGTGCAACTTGATTCCTCTTCCATTAGCAAATGCAGTTAATCTAATAGAAGAAAATTAAGTAGCATTATCAAAAACCAGCGAAATTGGAACCCCAAAACTGGTCATAATGTGATTCTATAAGAAATCCATGACTGCATCTTCATTTACTTTTCGTAACGGAATAGCCTTGACCCATCTGGTGAAGTAATAAGTTGCTGTAAAAATATACTTGTGCTGCAAGGAAGACTTTGGGTTTATTTCTCCAATAATATCGATTCCCCATTGTTCAAATGGTTCTGATATCATTACTTGTTTTAAAGGCCCTGCTACTTTATCTTGTCTTCCAACACCTCTTTGACAAGCATCACATTTTCTAACATGATATTGAGCATCCTTAAATAGTGTAGGCCAGTAATATCCAGCTCTAAGAATCTTATGTGCTGTTGTATCTTCAAAAAAATGACCTCTACCAAGCCCATCATGCAATTCTGTTATGACCTTCTTTGCATCTTCCTATTCTAAGCACTTGATAAAAACTCCATCGTAGTTCTTTCTGAACAATACTCCATCAATTATATGATATGAATTTGATTTCAGATGTAATGCTCTTTGTTGTTTGGAACTCCAATGCTCCTACAAATATCCTTCTTGAAGGTAATGGACTAGGTCCCAGTACTAGGAATCTGGAGTTGTAAACAAAGGACATACATCCACCATATGTAAATCAATTTCATTATCCCAATTGTTTTCTTCATTGTTTTGACCTTCAGTCATTATTTTACACAATCCTTGTCCTTTTATTATGGATGATGTGTTGAACTCAAGATCGTATTCTTGTAAGGAAGTCACCCAATTGCCTCTTCTTTCTCCTAAATCCTTTTGTACAAAAAGAGATCGCACAGCTGGGTGTGGAACTATTACTTTGGTGCGATTCTTAAGTATATATGGCCTAAATTGTTTTACCACTTTAAAAACTGCATAAACTTGTTTGTCAACTACTGGATAATTCAATTCAGCTCCCTATAGACCATTGCTCATAAATGATATGGGGTACTCTTCTCTCCCATCTTCCTTTCGTGTAAGCACAGCTGCCAAAACTGTACAGAATAAAATCCTTTTTGAAATTTGGAATTTTGAGTGATGGTGCATGAGCAACAGATGTTTTTATCTTACTGAATGCATTCTTCTCCACATCAATCCATTTGAATTGTACACTCTATTTAACCATTTGCTGCAAAGGTTTGACAATTTGAGCAAAATCTGGTACAAACCTTCACACAAAATTTATCGTCCCCATAAATGATTGCATGCCCTTTTTATTATGGGGTAAAGGGATCTGTTCTTGGCTTTAATCCTTTCTAGGTCTATGCATATCCCTTTCTTAGAAACAACATGACCCAGTAGCTTTCCTTCTGTGACTGCAAACACGCATTTCTTAGGATTTAGTGAAATACCATATTTTTGACAACGCTCAAAAATTTGTTTCAGATGAAATTCATGTTCCTCTCTCTTTTTCAAAAAAATTGTGACATCATCTAGATAAACCACAACACTACGGCTAATCAAACCACGGAAATCTATATCCATGGCCCTCTGGAAAGTAGCTCCAATATTAATAAGTCCAAAGGGCGTTCTCCTATACGCAAAAGTTCCCCACTTGGTTCTGAATGTGGTTTTAATCCTATCCTCTTTAGCTACTAATACTTGATTATAACCAGAGAATCCATCTAATAATGAAAACAATTTAGAACCTGAAACCATCTGCAATATTTTTTCCATGGGTGGGGTCAGATAATTATCTTTATCTGACGTCCGATTAAGGTTTCTGAAATCTACACAGAGCCTGATTTATCCTCACTTTTTCCATACCAGTACCAAATTAGAAATCCATTCTAAATGTCTGACTTTGAATATGATTTTAGCATCCAACAATATTTTTACTTCACTTTGAATTAAAGGTTCCAGCTTAGGATGCATCTTCCTCAAAAGTTGTTGGTAAGGTTTGATTTTGGCTTTAATTGGGATGACATATTGTATGATATTTGTGTCATAAGTTTTAATCTCTTCATATGTCCAAGTAAACACATCTTTGTACTATTTGAAAATACTGATGAACTTACTTCTTTCTCCTAGAGAATAGCACTTCCCCAAATTTACATATTTGGGTTCAGCTTCAGTCCCCAAATTTATCAGCTCAAATTTTAAGGACGAGCTATGAGTCTTGACATTCGCTGGCTTTCTGAATTTGTTATCTAAATCAAACATTCGTTCCAAGGTCCTGACTCCTTAAGGAATAAAATTCCCGATTTTTAATCCTGCTTGATGTTCTTCATCATCTATTATTGCTCCTTTGAAAGTCTCATCATTCATCAAACACTTCAAAATTTGTTGATCTTCGTCAAAAACCCCTAGATTTGTGATCATATCTGGAACAGAAGGCCTGAAAAGCAATTCAATAGAGCATCTATTATTTGAAGGTACTAGCCTTGCAGCTGAGGTAGCTAGCAAATTAGTTGCTACATTCTTTAATCTAGGAATAGACACAATATTGAATGTATGAAAATTTATAAGCAAATCCCAAACTTCATTCTGGTAAGCTTTCAAATGTGGTGAAATACAGTGTATCTTATTTTGAATTTGCTTAACAACAATTTCAGAATCTCCACATGATTTCATATTTTTTACTTTCAGTTCTATTGCTTTTTTAAGTCCTTGAACTAGTGCTTCGTACTCAGTTGTGTTATTTGTGCATTCGAACTCTAATATACAAGAAAGAAAATGTTTGTTTTTTCTTGGATCAATCAGGACACAACCAGCCCCTGATCCTTCCAATGTTTTAGAACCATCAAAATAAAGAGTCCAAAAACTACCTACCTCTACTGAATTTGAATTACAGACTGCATCTGAAACTAGATCTACTATATTACAGACAATCTCATCAGCCCATGAAAATCGAAGGAGATCGAGCTGGGTATTAGGTATACTACTAGCTTCTTCATCTTGGTAATTTCTTGGTTCTAATTCAATGAAATAATTTCCCAACACGGAGTTTACTGGTTCATTTTTTCCCTTTAACTGAGTAACATTGTATTTCGTTTGAGGATCTCTTAATACTTTTATCTTGTTTGGACCTCCCTGATGAGGCAACCATAGATGTGACCAATCAGATGCAAAGTATCCATCTAGCCTTACCGACCAGTCTTGACTCAAAACCAGTCCATAAGCATCTGGTATGTCTGCTACTACAATGTCAATGTATTGACATACCCTTTCATCAGCCGATAAGTGAATTAGAACATCCTTCATTTCCCCTATCATTTTTACAGCCATCCTCTCTAATTGAAGAACTTACCAAGTAGATGGTTTAGGTTGTCCATTGATTTTCTTGCAGACTAAAAGTGGCATAACGTTGACTGATGCTCCTGAGTCCACTAAATAGTTGTGCACATTATAGTTTAAAATATCAAAAGTTAGAAGAAATGATGGGGTTTTATACTTAGACTTCCCTCCCACACTTGCCTCACCAATTTCTTCTTTAGGTTGGTTGTCAATGGGAGGATCTTCTTCTGGTACCTCAAGTGCTTTTAAAAGTTTCTTTTTTTGCTGAGCTAAATTACACATTTCAAACAATGAGATATTTTCTTTATCTTTTTTAATGTCTTCCACAATATCATACCCCATCTTAGGTTCTTTGAGATTCTTCTTGACATTATCACTCTTATCTTCAACAGGCTTAAGATGTGTGTTAATTTTCTTCAGATCTTGACTTGAAATGGTAAATTTAGGTATTTTAACTGTTGCAGTGTTCTTCTGTATCTTATTTATGTTTTCTTGAAGTTTTTTAATCTTAGGAAGTATTGACTTATCTTCTTTTAACAAACTCTGACTTCTTGTTGTCACATTGGTTTCTAGTGTTTCCTCCTATTTTAGAAAATATTCCTCTTTTGTATCAAACATAGAGGCACAGTCCCATAAAAATAAAGTATCTTCCTCTTTTTTTTCTGTAGATTGATTATCTTTTTCTTCCTCCTTAGCAGTCTCTTTTAGTTTGGAATTCAATAATTGATTCATTACTAACGTCATAAAATTAATCCATTGTGGGAAGTTCTTCTCAGAATGAGGTTGTTGATGAAAGGTGCAAAAATTATCCATGCCTACATCAGCTAAATTCATTAATGCAGGACTGTGTGGAGGAGTTTTAGGTTGACTGTTGTCGTCCCTTTTTTTATAATAAGGCTTATATGATTTTTGAGCCCTCCTTTTCCTTCTCTAAATATATCACTCTGTTGGATAACGTTTGCATCATCTTCACCATTCCTTCAAAATCCTGTGACCTCTAATCCTTAGGCTTAGTCAATAATAAAGGTTTCTTGCTTCCAAAAGTATTTTCTTCCAACTGCATAGGGTATTTTTTTTATACTCTCCATCTTAGCCTCCACATTCTCAACTTCTTCATAGGTTTCTACAAATGTAGGTCTAACTGATCTCTTGGAAAAGATGGCTAGATCAGGCCCAAGGGCTGAGGTATAGTATTCAATTAGAGCATTTTCAGATGGCTTATCGGCTGTAGAGAAATTGTTTAGGTAAGCAGCAAATCTTTGAGTGAAATTATGCACTCTTTCTTTCCTTTCTTTCTTTAGAGGACATAACCCTTTCATTAAAGTTGCATGAGTTTTCTGGAATGCATATTTACTTCTAAACATTCTCTCAAATGTGTTCCAATCCATGATTGAATTTACAGGAAGGGAAAAATACCATGAGGTTGTTTTTCCTTTCAGGGTATGGGGAAACAATCTACACACCACATCTTCATGCTCCCCAGCTTGTAATCCTTCTACAGCCAAGTAAAAACTCTGTAAATGATCATTTACTAAAATTCCTTCACTTGGTTCAAACTTAGGTAACATCTTGTCGAAATCTTGAGGCAAATCATGCAAGGGAGGTGTCAAATTTAAAGGTGACCTATCCCTCCAAGCAAGTTGTGGAGGTGGTTGGTTTGCATTTACATTAGCCATAATAATTGATTGGAGAATGAGATTCTGACTGAACAGGGGTCTGGAAAGGTGAACAGTAAGGTGAACCTGGATCCAATTGATTCAAAGGTTGGTCAACTTCTTGTAAGGCTACTTCTACTAGTTCTTCAAGATATTCTACCAACACTAAGTCTTCTAATTAGGCGTGATCTTTCTTCTGGTACTCTCTTCTAGGTAGGACAGAAATTATAGGTAATCCTCCAATATTTTTCACAATATGCTCTGGTGATTATTCTTAAATCATCAACCACTTCGTTATCAATAGGATACAGATACCCTTTCTCTTTATCTTCAAGAGTGGGTTTGTGAAACAAACTACTTTCAAAACTGTCATCGATGGAGTGATTTCGAGGAAGTGGGCTTCCTCAGCTAGCCATGCACTGGTGCCCCTCCTTCTAGTGCCAAAAACTGTTGATGCCCAAAAAATCACAAGTAACAACAATTATGGATTCTCCCCAATAAACGTTCCCAACTAGCCTGTTACTATTTGGTATGGGGAATCCATCCGGTTTACGGTCCGGCTACCGTAGGTCAAGTAACAAATTAAAATCTTTTACCAGTTACAGCTTGATCCACCATGTATATTATTAGTTTTTATGTTTAAGGTATGATGTGCAAGTGCCTAACTAAAGAATGCAGATGATAGAGATAATGAAGAAGGTCACAATGTGATGCGTAGGTTCTTACCTCTCATCTTATCTCTCTCGCATCTAAATAAAAAACAGCAAGAAACTAACTAAGACTTATTAACCTATCCCTAGGGAGAAAAACTATCATTAATGGTGAGTAATGTATTTAAGTGCATGCATTAGGAAAGATCAAAGATAGTTGTTAGATGTTTCAGAACACATGAACATCAATAGAAATATAAACAACAAGATAGCTTATTGTTAATTACAACCTTCATTACTCAAAGTGGAAATTTCATAGAATAAACCAGAGTACATTCATAACATGAAAAGAAATTCAATGAGTTAGAACGATCTCATAGTTAATGGAAATAAGCTGAAAACAAAATAGTTCACATTCAACTGGTCCATAGCAAAACATTTGAAACATTCCACAAACTTTGTCCAGCAGAAACATGTAACTCTTTATTGTAAAAGGAAATGGTTCTTCTTACAATACACTCTCAAAAATGGTCTAGAAAGAAGTCCCTTCTACATCTAAACTCTCCTATATTTATACAAAAAAAAACCCTTGGGATGCCCCTCAATGACTTTTGAGCTTCCCTAACCTTTTATTTCCAAAATTTTGTCTCATAGCATGTGTACATAATTAATACAATATATTACGTTTTAAATCAAAAAACTTGAGAACACTTTATGAAGAGGGGCTAGCTTGGTCGTTGATGAAATTCTTCCATGCATGGGCCTCTGATGTTATGCCTTCAAATATAGAAGGTTCAAGAAAATGAATATTTATCTCATATTTAGCAGCCTGATTCTTTTTTTTGAAGTAGGGAAATCGGTAACTCGTCGGAATTGCCTGGGCAAGGCCCAGGTTCAAATCTGTCGGCTGCCACTATAAAACCCTAGGTATAAACCGACAACCCGCAAGCCAGGATATACCAGAAACTTGTGACTCAGCAAGGGCCGAGACGTCCTGGACCCAATCCCGACCAGGGGCAGTATCCTATCCAGGGGGTGTCTACCCTTTGAGCCTTATCACAGCAGGCCATGTCTCAGTGAGACTTGATCCCTAGTGGGCTGGGTGAAAACCACCTTCCCCCTGGTTTTTTACCCCTTCTATCCTTCCAAGACTCGGGCACAACTGATATTCTAGTAGATTTATACTTACAACTACATGTGCCACTGCATTCTTTAAAATACGTTCATCTAGATCCTTGACCTGTTGGATCTCTTGCTCGTCTTCCTGATATATGTTTTGTAGATGTTCTATAAACAATTCATGTTCTGGTATCACGCCCAATCTTTTCTCTGCAAAAATATGGCATCTATTGTATGTAGCAAGCACTCTCCTGTAGTATTCGGCACATGATCCCTTTGTTTTCTTTACAGTTTTATTTAATTCTTCTTCCATATTAATTGCAAATTCCATTAAATCATACTCCTATTTTAAACTCTACTGATCCTTAACTGGTAACTCCATAGGAGATTCCTTATTTGTTTCTTTCCATACCATTATTCCTGTTACAATCTCCGGAATATCTTGATATATGTCCAAAAAATATGAAGTAGTGTCCAAAATTTCTTCTAATTTGGTGTCTATTTGTAAAATTTTACACCTTTCTTCCTCAATGCATATTTGTAATTGGTGGATCTTCCTTCTTTGAGTTACAACATGTTCATTCAAAGGCTGGAAATATGTCTTCTGTTCCATATCATCTTTCAGTGATGTTGTCAATGAAGTATTTTGTTCTTCTAAGGCCGCCACCTGCATTTGATATTGCTTCTCTCTTTCCTCTATGGTAACCTTCTCTGTTTCTAACTCGACAACTTTGCTTTGCAACCAGTCCTTCTCTACATTTAGATTTTCATAGGATACCTGAAAATCATCTCTCTCAGTTTTCAACATTTGATGTTGTAGCTATAGCTTTTGTAACTCAGCTAAGCTATCCTAAGAATTCTTCTTTGTTTTCTCTGTAGAAATATCTAAAGCCTCCTTTTTTGTTTGCAGAGTCTGGAATTTTGTTCTTGAAGTCTTAATTTCATTCATCATGTCTTCATATTTCCTTTTCAGCTTCTGACCCTCATCCCTCTCCTTCTTCAATGTTTCTTTTAATTGTGTTGCATTCTTTCTTGACTGCTCGAGGTCCGTCATAAGCCTGGCCAAGTTATCTTCAGTTGCTTGGGTTAATGCCACCCTAGCTCTTGCTATCAGTCTTGGATCTGTATCTGTTCCATGCACCAAGGTTTTATCTGTTATCATCTTTCTCGGCTGTCCTCTAGTTTCAACCTTTTTCTCAGTTCTTTTTACAATCCTTTTCTTCTCCTTATCATAGAAAATAGTGCTAAATTCAGGAACCTTCTCCCCTTCTATAGGCATGAAAGGGATCAAATTTATTCCAGAAAATGAAGTTTGTCCCAGTGTACTGCCAGAAGATGCAACAGGCTCTAGGGGATCAGTATTAGATTGTCCATGTCCTTGATCTGTGTGATCTTGTCCTCCCCATGTATCTAACTACTTAGTAGTATGTTGGTCCTTTTGAGATCCTGTTAATCTCAAAATTTTACTTTCTTCCTGTTTTTTCTTGATTTCCGCTTCTTCGTTTCTCTGTCTCTCCTCCTCCTGCTTCCTTGCTACTTCCTCTACAGCTCATTTTTTTCTTCTTCATTCTTCAGCCAGCTCTGTGCTTCCTGTGCTAGCCTTCCAGCATGTTCTTCTCTCTTTTTGGCCTCTTATTCTTCTAATGTCTTATTCTTCTCTAAAGTTTTTCCCTTTCTACCTATAGTGGTTATTTTCTATTTAAACCTTTTTTTAGGGGCAGTTATGTTCTTTGCACTTCTGAATGTTGCCTCGTCCTTATCCCAAAAATCAATATATTCAAAATTATTTCCTTCTTCCTTGCAGTAATATGCTACTTTATTTTGGGAGTCATTCTTGTGAAAATTCATTTCACCAAAATGGAAATGCTCTAGCTCCTAAACAAATTCTACAGCCTGTTTTACTCTTGAAAACTTTTAGCCTCCAAGGAAGAAAGGCACTGTAGGATATGTCGCCTTTTTATGTTCAAACAGGAAATTTCCCACACCATCAATATACACTTACCTAACTTCCTCTTTGTGTAGTACATTGTCAGTGGCATACTTAGGGAGTAGGGAAGGGGCTCTGGAACCACCATACATTCTTATATACAACCCTTCCTTAGTCAAATAATAATCTATGTACTCCTCGATGACTTCGAATGCTTCTTCAGACATGCAGTTGCATTCAGTCAAGAAAATTAGGGTATACAAGGGCATGATGAAGGGTTCGCAGATTTCCTTGTAATAGCTATAATATTTATGGGCCCATAAAAATCTATATGCTGTGTACATTGGGGTCCTGTCCCTCTCCCAGCTACATCTCAAGGTAATAAAAGACTGAGTACACAGTATATAATGAATCAAGATAGAGCTCATGTAGAACTCTGATTTTTTTGTGACACCCCTCCCAAGGCTGCAGATATGCATGCTGAGAGGCTATTTGACACTATGTTTGACCAATTAAAAATGGTTCCTTGAGTAGCCACATAGAAGATAATTGGTATCCATCCTATTTTGAATCTCTTCTCATGAACTCTACAAAAAATCGTATTTAGCATCAGTGTAATGAATCTATAGGGAGTACGGAGAGTAGAGGTATCATACTCTCTGGAAGGTCTAGTCTAGAATTTTTTCCCCAATATCATCATTCTTTTAACTATTTCTACCAAATCCATAGTTGTCTCTTTCAGCCAGCTTTCTATCAAGTAAATCTAGGTAGAAGGCAGATGATATGCCATAGAGACATATGCAGGGCTATATGCAGTGTATCCTTGCTGTTAGGTATAACTCCCGATTCTATTATTGTTTCATTGCTAATGCATGTACATTTATACATTTCATGTGGCGGTTGAGAACTAG
>LPNX010015482.1:0-44356 GCA_001517045.1 Pseudotsuga menziesii | reverse complement strand
GAAAGCAGTCTTCACATCCATTTGATGAACTTTCCACCCTTTCTGAGTAGCTAAAGAGAGTAAGGTTTGGATGGTAGCCCATTTTGCTGTAGGAGAAAAAGTTTCTTCATAGTCGATTCCTTCTTTTTGTGCATAGCCTTTTGCTACAAGCCTCACTTTGTGCTTGTCAAGTGAGCCATCTGATTTGTATTTGTTCTTGTACACCCACTTGCAGCCAATTGGTTTGGTTCCAACTAGAGGGTCAACCAGCTTCCAAGTCCCATTCTTTATGAGTGCATCATACTCATTCTGCATAGCTTCTTTCCACTTAACTCGAGTAGAAGCTTCTTCAAAGGAAGTTGGTTCAAAGTTAGCAGATAAATTAAATTCACAATCAAATGATACATCCATGTCATCACCTGAATTATCTGCTCCTCCTCCATCTTCATGTCTTTTTGAACTTCTCATTCCTGTCTTTCCAACTTCATCCTGATGGACACTTTCAAGTGTCTTTGTGGCCCATTTAGGAATCTTCTGTGATGGTCCTAGTTGATCAGCTGGTGGTGCTTCATCATTGATTGAGAGTCTTTCAATTCTCTCAATCACATCATCCAATTGAACCTCTTGTTCAAGTGAAGTAGCAGGAACTTCTTCATGCGGGGGAGTTGGTGCTTCATATTTTCAAGAATCATTGTAGTTACATCTACCCTAGTCAGAATCCAACCTATCACCTCTGAACAAGGGAACAACTCAGGTCTTGTGGCTACTTTCATGAGAGTTGATTTCTCAATGTTTGCATAAATGGTTAGCTCTTCAAATCCTACATCAGGTACGTTCTGATTGGCAATCATCCTATATATCTCTCCCCATTTGTAGTCTAGTTAGACCTCGATGGAAGCTTTGGTATCTTCATATATATACTCAACCTTGGTGATGATCTCAACCTCAGGTTTTCCTTCAACCATAGGAGCCTTTTTCTTTGGTCTTTTCGACATATTTTCTTTGCAACAATCACCCTGGAAAAATCACAACATGTTCTTAGTCCATTGAGATATTAGCAATTGTTTTAACAATAAACAAAAACTATATCAATTTGTTTACCTCCTCCATATGCATTCTGAAAAATAAACTACGCATAGTATTCAATGCATGAAAAAATTGACAAAGCAAAAGAACAATCGTACAGGTTGTGTCTTAAAACCGCCTAAGTCCATTGTCTATAAAATCCAAAACCTTGAGAGAAAAACAAAAATTCTCTATCTTAACCCGGGCCACATTTGAACTACTCCGATATCACATAAAAACATGAATCACACTATTTCTACTGCCAGTCTTTAAAAACCAACTTCAAATAATTTGACCCTATGCAGCGTTCTTCCTGTCAAAAAAATCCTAAGCCGACCAAAACTGGAAAACCTCCACAGTCCCAAGGAAAAGGTAAGTGCAAGAAAGAGTTTAACACCCCCTAGACGGCTATGGACAACCAAAAGAACGGGTGGTGCAGATAGCGTAATGCTTATCTGCACCATGCCCTAATCTTTTGCACTAGATCAAAAGCATCAATAACGGCCCAACAATCATGCATCCTAAAAATCCTCCCGCTAAAGAAAACTGTAAACAGCTAACTCCTCATCCTCAAAATAAAACATCATGCATACCACGAAGACAAGCACTCTTTCTGTGGACAAACCCAACTCACGGACCACCTAACCGGGAAAACCTAACCAGGGAAAAACCCACAGTTCCAAATCGACCAATAAAAACCAAAACAATAAGGCCATGGTTCACCTACCTAGAAAACAACAGTGTATTTGATGGACTGGCAAAATATCCACGGTAGCAATGCTAGCAAATCGATTTCGGATAGTTGGGCACGTGAATTAGTGCAAATGACAAAGACTAGAGAAAATGACAAGTTACAATACGGATAAATAATAAAAAAATGCTCCCCTCATATATATGGAACCTTTGATGAAAAATGTCGCTGAGATAAACCCTATTGGCAGTTAAACTTCTAACCATCGGAAAGATAGTTCGGATGACAGCCACAATGGCAGACGCAAAACTCACTATGGACCCGCAATAACCTTTAAGTTTTTCGGCATCGACACCACTAGGCACTAAGTCAATCAGGAGAGAAATCTAGATGGTATCTACAACAGTAAGCGCAAAAACAACTATGGGCCCAAGAGACCCCTTTTTTTTTTTAGAAAACTTTGGTCATCGGAATCTCTAAGCACTAAGTGTAAAACCTCAAGACTTAACATCTTCTGCAGTGTCAGTAGTGCCAAGCACTATCATTGTAAATTTACATATTTTGAAAAGGTGTCGGAACTCGAAACATCTAAGTTCTAAGGCATCGGAGAGGAAACAACTAACCTTCAGAATGTTCATCCCCTACCTCCCACAACATTGGCAGCGTAAAGTACTAGTACTTTAGTTCATTGTCGTATACCATTCCAATAGCGATAAAATGTCATCGACCATCAAAATGTTAAGCTTGAAAATAAAACAAAAAGAAGACAAAATAATCCATGGTTTTGACGTATCAGCAAGGAAGACAGCAGTACTTTTGATAGAATAGATCATTCAAATTCTGCAACAGCGGAAAGACAATTTTTTATGCTTCTGATATCGTAAGGATAGTCAACTAATATTCCAATGAAAACGATCAAGTGTTAAGCAAAAAAAAAATCTGAACTTCCAGGGCAGATTTAGTGAAACCAAAAAAACCTAGGCTAGATCTAATAGAAGCAAATCAAAAGGAGGGCCCTAAAATTTAAAATTTTGGGGAAAAAGGTTGCAGCTTCCATAGGATCCGAGTCACTTGTTTCTTGGCCTTCCATATGCCTCAAGATCTCTCATATTTGACCTTCCATTACCCCAATGAATCACTATATAAGGAACCCTCTGGATACATTGAAGGGGAGAGGAATTAAAGAGCAAGAAAACTATAGTCCATTGTTGCCATAGCTTTCTTATACTTGAGTCTACATGTTGGAGCAGGGTCCCGCAGCTACAGAAGAAGCTGCTAGTTTTGGCGGAAAGATATAAGTTTTGGCGGAAAGAAGACAGGGCAGAGCTACTACGTCATAGCACATTTCCAGCTGGAGAGCAGAGCCGGAAACCATGACTTTTGGGATAGAAAAGTCAAGAAGGCAACGGTACCCGAGCGACCGAGAGAAGAAATCTCAACCACTGCATTGAAGGCAGGGGTAGAAGACAGGAGGGCTCAGCGACCCTCATAAAGAAGAAGGAGCAACGAGGCTCAAGCATTGAAGGCGAAGGACAGAAGAAATAAGCGGTGCATAGTACCCATGGTCAGTGCCGGGAAGCATGGAAGACTGCAGAGAGCTGTGGTGTGACGGAAAGCAGCTACCTCAAGGACAGAGAGGACCGACTGTCACTAATTAGGGTATGGGTTTACTGTTGGGACAGGCCCACAGTGTTGTAATGGCGAGACCTTCGGGCCGCCTATAAAAGCATATATTTTGTATTGTAAAGGGTTAGTTAGTTAGTTAGTGAGCCAGTTGAGTATTTTTGTGAAGTAGACTTAGGAGTCAGTCAGACAGACTGTATTGTAATGATCCAGACACCTAGCTTGTCTGTAAGTCATTTGAGTCTGTATGTAACCATCCACAGAGAGGACAGAGAGGGAAGGATATATTGAAAGAGAGGCAATATAGAGATAGGAATAGGCCAGAGATCTAGAAGAGATCTCGCGATGCATATGCAGTGCAACAGACTGTGCTAACTTCCCTCAAGATATATAATAGAAGCACAGTTTGGTGGACGTAGCTCCCATCCTGGGGGTGAACCACGTTAAATATGCATGTTATGTGTTGCATGAATGTTATTGTACTTGCTTATTGTTACTGGTTATTATGCATATGATGTTAGTTGCAGTAAGTGAATGTATGTATTGTTCAGTTCACGGTAATGCAGGAAGATAGAGATAAGTTTAAGTATTTTAGTAAGCTGCTTAAAGACTCCTTTATGTCTATTTCTAATGACCATTTAATCACAATATATCTTCTGCGAAGTATAGTTCCGCGCATCGACACAGTCAACGCTGAGAGCGCAAAGTCGTAGTGGTAGGATATCACAGAGAGGCGATATCGCACCGACAGAGGAGCTACAGTGCGCGATACTGCGAACTGAGGGCTTAGCGTTGAGGAGAGGTTGGGTGTCTCGCGGTGCGCAGAGATGCGATAAGGTTGGAGGTATTGTGAGTAAGTGGAAGTTGTGCGACGCGGGAAGAAACCGTGCGACTTGCGCGTGGATAAGAATCGCACGGCTAAAAGTGCTACGAGTAGAAGGGAACGTGCGATGCGCATATATAGCTGACCTTGTGACTCATAGGAGTAAAAGAAGAGAAGTAGGATGCACAGAACCTGGTCCAAGACACTTGAGTCTTGGCTAACCCATTAGATTCACTTCGGGTGAGACTTCAGATCGCTTCGCGGTCTGTCGCCAAAAGGGCCAGTGAGTTAGGGGTGTTGTTGATTGATTATAGTAAACCTGGGTCTGCCCATGCAATCAACACTACATCCCTTTTTCCCTTGGATAAATTTGTGTTCTTCCCAATCTTTCCTTTGTTTGTGAGCTTGCTATCCAGAGATGGAGGATTGAGGTGGTGGAGGACTCAGTTTCTCCGGTTTGCAGATGTGCCGACAGAGGTTGTCACTCATGTAATCACTGATTTATATTAATAGAAATAAAGTTTTACTGTCCACTGATGTGCATTTAAATTAATATTAAATCCATGGATGATATTAATTGCTTATACATTATTGATTATATATGCTATAGTAGGTCTAACACCATTATATAGCATGCTTGTCTTGTTTGTTGTTGTTGAGAGAACCAATTGCTAACACAAGCAGGATTGGAAAAATCTCAATGAGGATCTACATCAACCATCCAGAATAAGGTATGTTTCAAGATATTTTAGTTTTATATGTTTTACTTCTCTCACATATTGGGAAGGGATTGATTTCTGCGGTTTCTCTGTCTGTTGTGGTACACCCCAAGCCATAGGAAGTTTTCTCCGGAACACTTGGACCTGATGTTATATGATGTTACTGAGATATTTCCATGATTTTAATGGTATACATTCATTTTTCTCTATTCTAAACCATTATTTACACCATTTGAGAGTCAAAGTTGAGGATTTACATGTCATTTTCGTTAAGCAAATACCACTGAATTTATGCATTCGAATATGAAGATTTAAAACTCTGTTGCAGAAATTTTAACCATACAAAATTATAGTAAATTAAGTCTAATAACAGTCTCCATTATATTTTTTACAATTTTAGAGGGTCTCATAGTATTTGGAAATCCATTTCTTTCCATGCCCTATGGGGAACTGCACCATAAATTATTGGTAATTTTACCATTTTTACCAATGTTCCCAAATCAATTTGAAGATGTTTATAAGATATAATACATTTATTAGATACTCCATTGAGTGGTCCTAATACTCCTTGTATCAGTCCCTAACAAGTTTGAGACCCTCTTGTGTCATTCGAATCCCCTAGAGTCAAGACTACTAAAGGAAATTTTCCCCCAAATTCGGCCTTTGTTGGGAATTTTTGAATTGGGTCATTAAAACATTTATGAGCCTTTAAGTTTAAAATTATATTTTTTGTTATCCTAATAATTCTACTTTACAATTCCTTAATTTTTACTTAATTATAGTGTGCCAAGAAAAAATTAGGGTAATTTATCCAAAACTTGTTCATTTTGTCCTTCTCAAAAAGAGTGAACTTGTATGAACTACCACATGTCCAATTTTTTATCATTGAGTAAAAAAGTCTTATCATAAATTATTTGGCCCATTTTCTTTTCAATACAACTAGTGGCAATGAATTTGAATTTTTCAAACTTAGAATATAATTGTTTTACCCAAAATACATAATTAGGGATAGATTTTGGGCTCGTCATAAACCCTAACTTACACAAGGTTTCTCTCTAAATGTATAGAAATCCAAAGCCTGAACATTTTACCCATGCTAATAGCTAACCATTAACCTAATAATTTCAAACCCTAAAAATTCATGGAAAAAAATGGATAAAAAATTCCAAGATCACTTGTTTGAAGGAGGAAAACCTTTTGTACTAGTCAAAAACCATAACTTACAAAAAGTGTATATCCAAGATTATAGAAACCTAGATGTTGAAATAATTTAAGTCACCTAGGGGTTTGACATGACAAGAATAGAGTCGACTGAAAGAGTCAAGATCTCTTATGGAGGAAGCAAATAATATTATTTTGAATAAGAAACCCAATGTAGATAATAACCAAACAAAAACAAATCAAAGCAATAGATAATACCGATCACATGAAAATACAAGTCAAGAATTGATAATGGACAAACCCCAAGCATAAAAACTATGAATTTATTGAGTAGTAATCTATAGATATTTGGTCTCCTAAGTTTGTAAGAAAAATTATGAATCAAAGCGTATGGAGTCGAAAGACTCATTTACATGAACAGAGGTCAAATGAAGGAACCGTAAGGAACCAATCAATACTTCTCTTTTGGGACCTGTCTTAGTGAAATCAAGAATAAGAAAACATTTCTTATTCCAAATTACATGCATATATACAAATCTAAGGGATGATTGGGTGCCTACCCAGTGCATTTTAGTTACAAATAAGTAGTTACAACTTTATTGAGGATACTAAGGAATTTATTTCCATATGTCAACTAGAAAAATATGAAGCGACATCATTTCCTTATTAATGACATATTCCCAATGCCTATTGACTATTCAGAATGCTGGATGACATGTGTTTTATTCATCAAATTCCATGGGGAATGTATGATGTATGAATATTGAAAAATATTATATAAGTTGATTGATTCAATGTATTGACTGATCCACAAAGTCGACAAGGTTGCCTCACTTAGATCTAACCAAGGATTTGACTAGGACTAGGTACTATGTGATGGTGCTAGTAGAGTCCTATAATGGATCAAACCTTCTCCCTTAAGTGGAAATGGTACCCATTTCCTTTTAATAAAATTAGGAAACTTGTGCTTTGATTCGGTAGAGGATACCACTTTCCTTGAGCTAGGACTAGTCCTACTTTATCCACCTAAAATAAGGGAATTGTTTTCATCCTTATGTTGTGTTCCTGCTATTTGACAATGGTTTTGATTGAAATGGTATATTGAACATATGGATGTATGTATTATGGATCTCTCTTAGGTTATTTAATTTATTCCAACAGTGGTGGAAAATATAGTCTAATAAAGTCCACCTTAAATATTGGATGCAAACCAAGGTAGGGTGGAATGTTGACATTGAAAGCATTTTCCCCAATTTTCTCAGTAATAGTGAAAGGAACATGCCAGAAAGGATTCATCTTCCTATGCAGTACACTGAATATTTCTTTCTTTCTAGATTTTTTGATACACTAAGGAGAATTTAATGTTTTATTCATACATTCAAGAACAAGTAATGGGGTCATAACCATGCATAACTAACAATTCTAATAAGTGAATTGAATGGTGGTTGGGTAAGGTAGTTAGCTACTTCATTGGATTTGTCTTTCAGTTTGTTAGTTACCAACTAAAATTGTTGTAGGTAGCTAATCAACTTGATTTTTCTACTCATATAGAAATTATACTATGATGGAGTGAACACCAGAGGGTTATGGTCTATATGAATGATCAATTATTTTCATAGAATGTAGTGTTTCCATTGCTTAAGTGCTTGTAAAAAGGCATACACTTTCCTTTTGATAGGTCAAATACTTGTGAATAGTTTCACTGAAATTTTCCAAATGGAATTCCACTAGATCATCTTCTTGAGTGATCATGGTTCCCATGACATAGTCTGATGTGTTGGTATTGATTTCAAATGGCTAATGCAAATCAAGTAGAATGAGCACTGAAGTTGTGTAAAGATTGTTCCCAAGCTGTTCAAAAGCTTGTTGTTGTGTTTTTGTCCATTTGAAAATTGTCTTTCCACATTATTTAGTTAATTGATTGATTGGACAAGCTATGCTTTAGAATCCCAACAAAAATATGTGATAGAAATTTGCTAAACCAAGCAAAATCCTTAGTTCTTGAATGTTTCTTAGAGTGGGCCACTCCCTAATGCATTGTATCTTTTATGGGTTGACTTGAATTCCTAATAATTCGATCACACAACCCAAGTATTTAATAGTATTCATTGCAAAATATCACTTCTTCAAGTTCCATCCGATTTTATGTTGTCTGAGAGTGTTGAGAACTTGTTGAAGATGCTCAAAATTCTCATCCCAGTATCTACTGAAAATCAAGATGTAATCAATATAAAAAATGACACATTTTATTTCAAAAGTTATAATAACATTGCCCATGTGTCTTATAAAAGTTGTAGGTCTATTTTTAGTTAAAGCAAAATGCATGACTAACCATTCAAATAGGCCTTCCCTAGTTTTGAAAGAAGTCTTCCATATATATGAGGAATCTATGGGAATTTGATGATATCTTGAATTGAGGTTGACTTTGGTAAAGCATATTTCAAATAATAAACTAAACCATCTATTCTAGGAAGAGGATATTAGTTCTTAACTGATAATTTGTTGAGACCCCTGTAGTCAATGCACATGCACCTTGTCCAATATTTATTTGGGACTAGGATGGTTAGACTTATAAAAGGAGATGAGTTGGGTAGAATATTTTCATTTTCAATAAAATCTTGAATATGTCTATAGTTTTATTCATTCTATGAGGAAAACCTTCTATAAACATATGCACTAGGTAATTGAGAACTCAGAACAAGATCAATGGACTATTTCACTTGGAAATGGTGCGGTACTCAAACTAGATATTTTAACACAACTTTGTATTCCTCAATTACTATTTCATATTGATGTTGATATCAATAGTTATCGTCGATGGATATTCATTTGATTATTTTAATCCTATTGGAAATTTGAGGTTTGATAATCAACAACATGAACTTTTGAGCATGGTTGATCAATGTTATTTCTTGTTTTATTGAAACCATTTCGATTGTTGACATAGATCAATATTCAGTAATTACATACCACTAATTATGAATTTTGATAATCATTTTATGTGGTTAGGTCTAATAATTTTCATGTTTGTCCCATAAGTAGGGTTTCCCATACAATACATCATCTACTAAGAGAAATGCTATATCACAGAGAACCTCATCCTAAAAAGGCTTGATGGAGTAGGCAATATTTCATTGTGAGGTGATCATGAATTCTTGTCCATCCTTTATCCAATTGATGTTGTAATCTTGTGGATGTGCAGTAGTAACAAGACCTAATTTCTGTACAATGTCTTCAAAGACAAAGTTCTTTTGACTACCATTGTACACAATCATATGCATAGGTTATTACATACCCATATTTGTGTATGGAATAGCCATTATCTCTCCTCTTCATCGATGATGATTAAGATTGTGAGGGATGTCAAAGTCAATGCAAATAGACTCAAGAATTATGGATCTGATTCCAAAATATTTTTTTCAACTAAGCTTGAATTGAACATAGACATCTGCATCAAGAATTTCTTTCGATATTTGCATCTAGATGCATGATGCTGATTTTAAGTATAGTAATCAAACCACTTCTCTATAAGGGGTTTTTTGTTGTGTTTTTACTTATATTTCTTGGAAGGATTCTTACCATGATATTGCTTCTATGATGTATTCTAAGTAGACTATTTTTACTTCTTGGATTTAGTAGTTGATTAAGGTTTCTTCTCGAAAGGTCAACCTATTGTTTTGGTCGAGAACCATATTTTTCCTTAAATTTCCCCTCAAGGCGTAATGGAATGATTATGTGAGGATTCTAGTAGCGAGGAATTCCATCTCTAGTGGGATATGAGATAATAAACTGATATACTTCAAAAGAAGTAACTTTTATTCCTCGCTAACACCAATTTGAGCCATTACTTATTGGAATTAATAATTATAACTTTGTACAATATGATCTTTCAATTTTTTAATTGTTTCCACTTCTTATACTATTGTTCTGTGTACTTTGAAGGATAAAATTATTTCCTAGCATGTTGTTGGAGGATCCTAGTTGCTTGGATGACTAGGTCCTCCACCCGATCACCATCAAGTCATCCCATATGGTCAATTATCCAACTAAACTATCAGTTATAACAAAATAACTGCTTGTAAAGCATATTTATAGGATGGTGAGCAATTGGTACAAATATCTCTATAATAAAAAAATTTACATTTGTTAATACACAAAATTGTTATGACCTTCCCACTTACTCTCTTATCTTATAACTTGTGTATGTATGTGTGACGTCTTATATGTATATTTAATTTATTAATATAAACTTATGCAACTCCTCATACTACAATGTTGGTTATGTTATCTATAGTACATAAATGTGCTGCAAGGATGAGCATGCGTAGATGTTAACTGAATCAGAGAATCAAGATTGGTGGGGATAAGAAAATAACAAATTACATATAGAATTATGGAAGGAGAAACAAGATAACAATTGCATAAGAAAAGGAGAATTTTTTCACTGAAACACATGAAATATTTATAGAATACATCTCCTTAGAAATAAATAAATTCCTCAACGATTGTTAATAACCAATTTGGATTCCCTGAATGAAAGAATTTTAATGCACAAGATATACAATGGAGGAAGAACAAATCTATATGAGTTTCTAGAAAATATATGCAAATATTTTAGTGAATAACAAGCTATAGAAGAAATATCATCCACTGACCAAGTCCAACTAGAAGTTTACACTAACCATCACAAAGTTTTTTCTATTCTATACCAATCCTTCTATATAAATTTTTAATTGAAAAAGGTGTTGGCCATATAGTTGATCCATGACCTCTACTGGACACACCTACCTCATCAAATTAGGAGAAGAAGAAAATAGAGTGGGAGTTCATCGTTAATGAGTGTGAGTGGGAATACTTGCTAAGAAAAAGAATTATATTGTTGAGCCCAATACCCTTGAACAATATAGTCAGTTCATCAATGGAGAGCTAGTTCACCATGTGTTCTAGATAATAATAATAAAGCATTTTATTCAGTAAAGGAAGAAAACAGTGAATCCCTACAAAAATTCAAGTCCACTATGATGAAACAAGTGCCTAGCCGCTTGCAAACAAACGATAGGCATACAAAAAATAAAAAGAGAAAAAAGGTATAAATAATGAGAGTAACTGAGCGATATTGGTAGTCCATGACATGGAAAGAGAAGTATAAAGAAACTGGGTGAGATGGTTGAGAAACCAAAATTCCTCCCTAAGACAAGGGAAAAACGACCAATTGAAAGATAAAATGAGGCACATATACTAGTTTATCGATTGCACATAATGGTGTTGACCTCACAAACATTTCATATTGCAATTCTAGATGCCTCAAATATCGTTGAGTTTGTACTCCGTACTTTAATGAATGGGTTGACTATTAGATAAATAGTTAAGTGCAAAATGGAAGTGAAACTAGGATAGGATATCATATGAAATAAAATAGGCCAATGTGGACAAATTACAGATTGGTTAATGATTCACCGACCAACCCATGGTAATTGGTTTACCTTCATGCCTAAATTTGAAAGACACTCTTTCAATTTATTTTATTTTGGAGATATTAAGGTACCCCCCTTCTAACAACATTACTAATCGAAGCGACCAATTTGCCGGAGAACTAACTAGTGAAAAAGAGTTGTCGAAACAAATCTATATGTCGTGGTATCATTCGCATCTACAAGAAGTTATTAGTAAGAACAAGATAGTAAGTATTTCAGTCAGTCAGTCTACTTTAGTAAGTATTAAAATACCTAAATATAACAATATGGCTTACTATATTCCAGTAAATACTCCTATTTTTTAAGGGGATGGTGACCCCAAGAAACATTGGTTTGTATGTGAATCTATTTGGAAAGCTAACCTTATTGATGATGAGAATCAACTAATTACATAGTTTGCAGGAGGACATAGAAATAGAGAGCTCACGTGGTACATGAACTTTCTCAAAAAAGGTCCCAAGTTGAAGTAGCAAATAAAATTAAAAAATTTAGAGTTTTTCAAAGCCGACAACACCAAGCATCTGGCCAGACAAAAATTGAAATAAATCAACAAAAGAGTAGGATAATGTGACATAATATTTACAGATATCCTCAAATCAATGTCATCTAATATGGACCAAGAATTGGTGATACAATTATTTCACCCGAGCCTACAACCGAGAATTAGGATGTCATTGTTAATGTAGGAATACACAACTTATGAAAAAATCCTAAAGAAATCATTAAGGGTCAAATAAAACATCAACTATTTGACTGGACCCATTGAAAAATGACTAGAAGAAAATATTGAAATGATACAAAAGTTAGTGAAACGTCTTACAATGAAGCATAATGACCTATGGTGTACGACATGCTTTGAGGAAGGGCATACCAAATATACCTTCCCCTATGATGAGAGAAGAATAGAACATGATGATCACACTGCATACTAGAGGGAAATAAAAGTATTGAAGAAAATCCAAGAATATTCCCAGAAGAACGGAAGCCATAAAATTTCCAAATAGTGCAAACAAGCTACTTCTATGATATTTTTGAAATATTTTAGCCTCACTCAACTATAGAATGTCCTTACAATGCCAATAATGTCAAACCTAAATGGTGTTGAATCTATCAGATGACACGGAATTCAACTACCAAATGTATTAAGAAATTTAAGACCAAAGAAAATATAGCTACCAAATGCATACAGTCAAGCAAAAAGGTCAGAATAGTTGCAACAACGATCAACACAATAATGTCTAGAGTCAACGAGGAGGATATATTGGTCATGGATGATATAAATTCCAAGGAGGATATAGACCACTAGTACATGCAAAACCACATTGTTACATGTGTTATAGTGAAGAACACCTAAGCCTTGACCATCTATGGAAGGAGAGGACATATTTAAAATCATGTACAAAGTGTGGTGTGGGGGAGAATTACTTAGAATAATTATCCATCATGATTTAGTCTCTTGATTATAAAAATAATTTTAATATCTTGTCTAGTGTCTCTAAAAATGTAGTTGTGAATACTAATAATTTATGAATAATTGCTAGACAAGGCACAAAATTGGTGGCAATAACCCCTAAGTTTAATAATATACATGACAATGCACAAAATTTAATAATATACATAATCTTCAATGTTGGTACCTTCTTGAACAAATTATAGATTCCTTTGTCTTGGACCACTCTTGCTCTCAAAATAAATGGAATAATCCAAGGAAAAGAAGTTCTTATTTCTAGAAAAGGATGAAAAAATTTAAAACTAGGGTTTTTAATAGAGAATGGGGACATAAATATCTAAGACAAATGCTTCTCAACCATCCAACATTAAGGTGCTGATAGTTGTGGTGTCTCTTCTCCAACAAATGGCTTTCTTAAATACTATTAAGAGTTGTTTTAGGAAGTTGGTATGAGTTTTCATTATGTATAGGTGTATAGACCTTTAGAATATTGCTTAGGAGCACACACTTAATGCACATTAATATACTTTTTCACTTTTTTGAACATTCTGTGCCTTTCTTTAAGGGATTAAGAAAAAAAAACTAAGAGGATTTATCTATCATTCAAATGGTAAATAGGTCAAATAAGCATTATGGGTAAATAATGACATGATATTGCTATAACAACAAGGATTCTCGATGAATTTAGTTGAAAAATTTCAAAATTTTGATAATCCTTTAGAAGAAAAATATTCGCTTTGTTTATATTTATATTGTTAGATAGATGTTATACCTAAATCTCATCATCAACATATGATAAGACCCCAAACTTTAGTATTTCCCTCAATCCCAAATTGTGAAGCAAGAACATTGGTCTAAATATCAATTTTGTATATGAAAGTCTAGCACTGCCTATGCCCTCTAGTAAAAAACCGATACCTTCTTCAGCACCACCAAAACTCAGTTGGAAGTAAGAGGTGGCACCTCCTTTACCCTTTAAGAAAGGCATGGTTCTTCCTAGAACCGCTCTGTCATGGTAAACAAGGAGTGGTGCCCTTGGTAAAAATTGAAAAAGAGAGGTTCTCATGTAGCTTCTCGAAATAAGGATTCATGGCACATTTATCCCTGATCACTAGGGTCAGATAGGCTTGAGATCCATTCTTGTAGTATCTCCTAGCCACCTCACCCACCAATTTTTCAACCATCCCTATCTATTCCAAGCCTATAAAAGCAGGCTCAATCTCCATGGTTGAGGAAGGTGTAATGCTATGTTGTTTCTTTGATATTCTCACCTAAGTCATTCAGAAAGCTTGAGGGAACAAGTTTGAGCTATCAAGGACAAGATATTAGTTTTTTGAAAGAGCATACCAAAACTAAGGCATAGGTTGTAAACTCTTTCTTCATTTTATTAATATAAATTTGGTTCCTTTCCCATATACTTGTTATGTTATAATCTTGCATGTTTATTGTCAAATTCCTTAGTCATTGGCATAGATATATAAATGATGTTCTGGTATATTTGATCTCTTGTTTGTTTGATGTGTTTATGCAAGTGTTTCCTTAGAGACCTTTTGTCATAAGATAAGAACCACATCACTCCATCAAAGATTGAATTCTAGGTGTTTATAGCTTCTAGGAAAAGTCTTATAGCCTTATTGTGAACCATTTGTTCTGGATCTGAACCATTCAGACCAGAGGAACAGCTTCTGTCTACAGAAGGTGAAACAAAATTCATACAAGAAAATCTGGAGACTCCACTGGGGAAGAGCTTTAGCTGATTTGATATTCCTTAGTCCCTTTTTCAGGAACACTCATCTAAAATCTAAGATCCCCTCCTTCATCAGTTCAATTAGATCCACTAGCTGATCTACTAGTTATTGGCTTGGTATCTTCATATCTGTTCAAATCTGAGTTTTCTTGACTCTCTGTACTCTTAAATATTGCTAATTCATGTCTTAAATTCCAATTGCACAGTGATCTAAACTTGCTTTTTCACCATTTTCTTTGTTTTTATGCATTTACAGGGAATCACACATGTGCTGCAGGAAATAAGCGGTGCCACCGCTTTTGACCAGTAATCAGGAAGCGATTCTGGATCAAAACTGCTCTGTTAGTGAGTTTGTGCACGCAGTTCCAGGTAGGCCTTTTCTAGGCTTAGTTTTTTCAAAGTTTTTGCAAAAAAAATTTGTTAGTTGTTTTCAGTTTCGAATGTCTAGGTTTGTATGAAGGATATCTGAATGTTTGTATGTCAAATTTGATGTGGTAAAAGGCTTGTTTTGTTGAAATCAAATAACTAGGATAGGTTCATCTATTTGTGGGTTTGTATGCTTGGTTTTGGATTTTTTTTTCTCGATTGAAGTGATTTTTTAAGAGATAACCACTAGTTAGATCTCACTCTTATCATTAAATTAATATGAAAATAAAGACTTGCTTGATTGTTCACCTTTTCTCATTTTTCATTAAAAATTTTGTGAAGGACTTTTTTTTTACTTTGAAAAAAGAAATTTTTTTGTTGAGAACTGTTTATATCCTTGTTGGAGAACGAACTATTGGATACCTGATTAGCCTCATCAGCTTTAAGCCTTCCGTCTTTCTTCTCTTTCTTTTACATTTCCATCTCATCAAAAGAAAATATTAATAGTTTTAAGTTAGATATTTCTAGTTTTAAAAGAAAATTGAAAAATTGATTATGCTTTTGAGTGTGTTTGGTCTTTCTTCTTAGAAAAATAGATCTTTCCTTACTCTTCTTGCTTTCGAAATTAGTTTGAATTTTGTTTCTTGTTGTCTTTCTCAAAAAATTTTGGTTTGGTGTAGTTTTTTGGGAAATTTTTGGTTTCAAAGAAAAAATTGAAAGAAATATACTCTCTCCTTCCCATAGGTAGGCATGCGTTCAAAAGTAAAGTGAAAATATCTGCATGGCTTTACATTTTTGTTAAAATCTCATGCATTCACCTAACCGCTCAAGATAAAATTAACGGTAGTTATAGGTCTAAAATTGTATAGAAATTTGAGCGATAAGTTAGTGACATGTTTGCTCATCATAAAACGTAGGAATTGTTGTTACTTTGTCTGCACTACAACTCAGGACTCACACGGTTCTTCCACATACCATCTGTATATCAAACGGCCTTTCACGTACCCTTGAGGTATATAGAAAGGTACTTCATGTACTTGATTGTATATCGGAAGGCCCCTTATGAATGGTTGTGCATTAGACAGTACTACTACCGATTTGAGCTCCCACATACCTTGTGTATATCGAGAGACCCCACTAGGATTCCTTATCCAACTAAGAAAAACCCTTTGGTCGTATTGTTTGGAGAAATACACCGAGAACAGCACTCTGGGAGACTACTACGTATGTACCTTGACTATATCATGAGTTGCACTTGCTTGACAATCCTAGTGAGAGACTGACTATTTTGAGCTCATTCTATCACTTAAGTTTTCTTCTGGCCTGTAGCTTGAGTAGGAGAAGTTTTTGTGTGATTTTTCTTAGTTTTTGAAACCCTAGGTTAGTTTAGTGACTGATACAATCTGGTTGAGTTTCAGTTGAGACGATCTAGAAAGAATTAGGTCTTACCACCTGATTTTCCTCCTATTACGGGAGAAAGTCTAATGGAATCCATCGACCAAGGAGCTACAATTAGTTCCCATGAGGAAGAAAATATAGTTGTAGAAAGTGGAGACTAATTCACTTCTTATATTAATCCCTTGGCTAAACATCCTCCTGTGGTTGATACTTCCTTTCATATGCATATGGAAGGTTGTACCGATATTCCTAATGCACCTTATTATGGCCCAGATGCTCTGTTTTGAAGAACTTCCATGGTTCAAGCCATTTCCTCATTTGGGGTTATTAGAACCTCTCCTGAACAAAATTATCCAAGTGAAGAAGAATATAGACAAATCCAAGCATATATTCATCATGCACGAGATTTTCAAGAGATAATGCAAAGGCTAGACAGAGTTTTGGCTGCACATGCACCTCATAATGAATCTATATTATCTATATTACCCCGTAACACAGATCCTTGTCCTGTGGCTGAAATAATATATTCCACTAATGGTCATCTAGCATATGGTGAGACTTCTCACAATCCAGGTCAAACCTCCAATTCCACTACTATAGTTTTGAATTCTAGCTCTGTCTCTAGTCATCCCATACTTTCTATGGCTAGGGGGAAACCTTCAGTTCCAATAGTGTGTGTACCTTCTAACGTTGGGGGGAACCGCCGATGTGACCTATGTTACCCACTAGTGTAATTATTACTAATAATAAGAAAACCTCTACTATAGGACAATCCACAGTATATATTCCTCCCACCAATACAAATATGGCAAACCCTCCTTTAAGTTTAGGTCAGCCCTTAGTGGCACAACCTATAGTTAATCAAACCTTATGGGGTTATGGTTACCCAACAAATCAAATTCCTATAGGGAACATGAATTATCAACCTGCCCCTACAGGAATGTCCTATACTATAGTTCGGTACCCTGGGAATGCATTTACATTATGGGGGAAACCCAAATGGTCTTACATTCCAGCGATGGGAGGAATACCTATTCATATTGCTGGGGGTGTCGGACGACCACCTTATGGACGTCATCCCACTGGGGGTTCAGGTGGTCCTCCTCTTGGTGGTCCCAAGGGTCCTGGTGGTCCTCCTCCTAGTGGTCCTGGTGGTCCTAGTGGTCCTGTGGTCCTAGTGGTCCTGGTGGTCCTCCTCCTAGTGGTCCTGGTGGTCCTAGTGGTCCTGGGGTCCTAGTGGTCCTGGTGGTCCTCCTCCTAGTGGTCCTAGTGGTCCTCCTCCTAGTGATCCTGGTGGTCCTGGTGAACCTAGTGGTCACGGGGGTCCTGGTGGTACTGGTGGTCCTCCTCCTCGTGGTCCTGGTGGTCCCCCTCCTAATGGTCCTAATGGTGATAGTGGTCCTAGTGGCCCTAATATTGGAGGTCAATCTTTGGGAAGTACATCATCTCATCAGTAATTTAAACAACTTGTATATCAGTCAACATATGGTCCTACTAGTGGATACATGCCTTATCAATACCACCAGTATGTGGAATCCAATCATCAGTTACCTTACCTAGAAACTTTGGATTTACCAGATTTATCCAAATTAATAAATGATCCCATTCAACACAACTCTTCATGGCCCGCAATTCCGGTAAAGTTTCCATTGGACATTCCAAAATTTGATGGGAAGCAGGGAGATAATCCTAAAAACTATGTAATGAACTTCCATCTGTGGTGTTCCTTGAACTCCTTGATGGATGGTTTTTTTTGTTTGAGACTCTTCCAGTGCACATTGACCAGTACAGCTGCGAAATGGTACATTGAGCTTCCACAACATTCGTTTGTGGACTTTATCTCCCTAACAACTTTTTTCCTTACACACTTTCAGCTACCCATACATTATGAAACATATACATATATTTTAACTTCACTCCATCAGAAAACCTCCACACACATATCCAACCATATTCATGAGTGGAGAAGGTAGATAATGCTTATTAAAGCTCCCATCCCAAACCAACTGTTATCTTATTGGTTCACTAATTCATTGTTTCCTCTTGTCACCCAAGATGTGGCTATGGGAGGTGTTATTACTAAAGAGAAGGATATTATTCCCACTCAGTATCTAGATTTGGTATATTCTCAATCCAAAACAATGTATGATTTATTCTCGCAAGCTCCTCTCCCCAACACAGATCTCGCTAAGCCACCAGCATAAACTCCTATTGATGGGGTGGTCGGTTCAATCTAACCCTTGGCGACCAAAAAACATGCCAAGAAACCTAATGCTTCTACCACTACTCCTTCAAATCCTACAGTTTTCGTCGAGGTAGATTCCATTCAAAGCACACAAACCCTTGGCAATAAGAAAAAAGGAAAAGTTAAAAACAAGAAACCTGGAAACCAATAAGAGAATCCTAAGCCTATGACCAATGAGAATGATAAAGGGAAGAGGAAAGGAAAATATCCCTGCTTATTGTGTGGAGGAGCTCACTTCACAAATGAATGTCCTTTTCACGATGAGATTAATAAAATTTTGAAGAGTAACCCCACACCCATAGTCCTTTCTGATCCTATTCCCTTTCAACAGCAACTGATAGACCACATGTCTAATTAGAGGAACCCTAATTCCATGAAATAAATCCAGATGATGTCTTTCAATACCATCCATTTCAGTATTCATAGTCAATCATATGACAAGCCAGTCGAAAATAAAGATGAAAATCCCTCTTCCAAGAAATCTCCTTTAAGTAGTTCTCCTCCATCCTCATCTAATGGTCCTCTCATTATCGAAAAACATAATCTTGATTCAATTTTACGACCACCTAAGGCCACCCCCAGGAAATCAATTTTCAATCCCAATTCCTGAGATGCACAATTTTACAACATTGTTGAAGATTTAGCTTAGGAACCTTGTGCGATGTCTACTCTTGAGGTACTCCAAAATTTTCCAATGCAACGTAAAAAAATACTAATATCTTTGGGGGCATTATACCCAGATAATACAAACTTGATTCATTTCAACGTAGAGAACTATAAATCCAGGTTACCCCACCAGCTCACCTTTCAGATTGCATCTTGAGTATTTGGGAGAAAGGTCCATCGGACTATCCTGGATGAAGGAGATTTAACCTCAGTATTGTTGATTGCCTATTGGAGGGCCATCAGTTCTCCTAAGGTGATGAAATAACCGACTACTTTAAAAGTATTTGATGGATGAGGTTTTCATCCCCATGGTCTATTGCCAGCCCCTTCTGTCGAGCTTGGGGGAAAGACTGTTTCCATTTAGGTGGAAGTGGTTGATTCCCTGTTAGATTACAATCTTCTATTAGGGAGGAATTGGTTTTACGCTATGACCATTGTCACTTTGAAAATATTTCAAACTCTCCAATTTCCACATATGGGGAATATTGTGACTATTGATCAACTTGACTATTGTACACCGGATGTTATGACCCCTATGAAAAATAACATCCCTATGCTAGGAAAGTTCCCACCTACTTATCAATCAATTGGGGTAGGAATTATGAAAGACTCCACCCTTATGGGTGTGTTTCTACCATCCCCTCTTAGTACAGAAGTGGCGATAGTAAACATGATTTCCAAAATTGGTTGTAGTACCAAGGGTAAAGAGATTGCTGAGTCATCCTCCCTTGGCCTGTATGAAGCAATGTATGATGCTATCCAATCCATTTCTGATGACCATGTTTATGACCTTCACCTCATGACCTTGGACCCTTACCACCTACCTTACCGGTTAACCTTCTCTTCCCACTCTATATTATCTCATGCATACTTTTCTGTCGGATGAATCCATCCTAGAAATCATGAGTGGAAGTGAACCCGTACAGGAAGACCATCATCATTGATCTTCTTTCCTTCCCAATGCCACGTCGGTAGGTTTTGACTTTCAATCACTTATCAGTAATGATATTGTCACCCATCCGCAAACACCTTTATTGTTGTAAAATATTGAATCTGAGGGAAATCTACACAAAATTACTAAAACAACCCTCATGGACATATCAATCAAACCTGGAACAATTGAGCATGTTCACGTAGGGAAAAATTGCTCAACCGAAGAAACTGAATCATATAGAGAATTGTTCAAAGAATTCCAAGATATTTTTTCTTAGACTTATGAAGAGATGCATGGGATAGATCCATCTATTTTGGTTCATGAAACTAAAACCTATCACAAAGAAAATCTTGTCAGGCAAAAATTGTGCCACCAATTCCATCCTCTGAAAGCTATGGCTATCAAATCCAAAGTAGAAAAACTTCTAAAGGAAGGATTTATTTATCCTGTACCCTTGATGGAATAGGTGTCTAACATTGTCACTGTGAACAAAAAACAAGGTACCATTAGAGTCAGTATTGATTTTTGCGACCTAAACAAAGCTTGTCCTAAAGACAACTTTCTGACTCCGCATATCATATCAAATTATCGACAACTTTGCTGGAAGTGTCATATTCTCATTCATGGATGGATTTTCTGGCTATAATCAGATTAAGATATTACCGCTGATCAGTACAAAATGGGATTTATATTCCCATGGGGAACTTTTTCCTATAGAATCTTACCTTTTGGCATTAAAAACATCGGAGCTACATTCCAGCATGCCATGTCCTATGTGTTTCATGGTATTAAGAACATTATGGAACCATACCTTTACAACCTCTCAATGCATTCAAAGCAATAGCAAGACCACCCTAAATAGCTTAGGGACATTTTCTTGAGATGTCGTCATTATAACATATGGCTTAATCCACACAAATTTGTTTTTTATGTTGAGATGGGACATTTTCTTGGCTTTGTGGTTTATAAGGATGGAATCTAGATATATCCACTAAATATTGTTGCTATATTATCCCTACCTACCCCAACAAATATCGTTGAACTCCAAAGCTTGCAAGTGAAGGAAAAATTTCTCCTCTGTTTCATTTGCAATTTTGCTAAGAAAACACACCGTTATATGCTTCTCTTAAAGAAGAACACTCCATTCTTCTGGGATGACCAGGCCCAATGAGCCTTTGATAATCTTAAGCACAGTCTGACTCATTCACCCGTGATCCACCCTTGAGATTATTCAAAGGATTTTCTCTTATATGTTTCTACCTCCACTACTACCATTGGAATGGTTTTGGCATAGGAAGATCCCAATGGTAAGGAGCACATCATATATTAAGCCAGTAAGAATCTCATTGATTCTAAAAGTTGATACTCACGTGTGGAGAAATTAGCATTGGCTACGGTCATTATTGTTCGGAAATTTCATCATTACATATTTCTTAATTTGCACTACCATGGTATTTGCAGACCAGAACCCTATGTACTACATTTTGACTCATAAGGTGCTAGGGGGGAAATATTTCCGTTGGATTGTCATCCTCCAAGAATTTGACCTTGATTTTTCCAAGGCCACTTCAAATAAATCCTTGGTCTTTGTAGAGCTAATGTGTGACCTTCCCTATGATTTGATGGATACTAATCCCAGTGATTCATTTCCAGATGAATTCATGTTCTTGATAAGGACGACAGGCCCATGGTATGGTGATTTAATCATTTATCTCCAAACCCAAATATTTCAGCCTAACATGTCCCATGATGATCGTTTCCATATTGGTCACCATGCAAAGTAATACCTTATATTGAATGATACATTGTATAGACGTGGTATCGATTCTATTCTTCGGCGATGCCTTACACATGAGGAAGTTGAACAAGTCTTGAATGATTTCCACTCTGGAGCATGTGGTGGTCATCTTCTAGGATGGATACAGCCCAGAAAATACTTTGTGCTGGCTATTTTTGGCCTTCAATATTTAAAGACTATCATGAGTCTACTAAGAAATTNTCAACTCAAAATGGGCCTCCTAAGAAAAATTAATAAAATAATAGTTAAAATAATAAAATAATATTTATTAATTTTGGAGGAAGAAAAGAAAAAACTACTTTTTCGTTCGTATTTTTGACATATCTCCCTATGTTTTTACTCAAATTTCGATCGAAAGAGATCGTTGGATGCTAAATGAAATTACAATTCCAATGAGTACCCACTTGGAATACTTTTGGTGGGCCGCACTACCCCAAAAACAAGAAATACATGAAAAAAACGTGATAATGATGTCATCGTCATGTTTTTTTAGGTATTTCTTGTTTTTGGGGTAGAGAGGCCCATAAAAAGTATTCCAAGTGGGTACTCGTTGGATGCGTAATTTAATTCCGCATCCAATAAGCTCTCCTGATCAAAATTTGAGTAAAAACACAGGGAGATATGTCGAAAATACAAACAAAAAAAGTAGTTTTTTTATGATACCTATCCCCAAATTTATATTAAAAAGGTGTTTAAGAGGTGCTCCCTTTTTGAATTTTAAAGCATTTTGATTGGCTAATACATGATGACATGGAATTTGTATTATTTTTGGAAGACCCATTTTAAGTTGAAATTTCCTGTAATGCCACCCTTCCAACATTTTTATCTGAAAAAGTACACCCACCCTTCTCCTTTACACCCCGTCATCGAAGTTGGCCCTTTTTCCAAATGGGGAATTGATTTCATGCATTGTAAGCCTACCTCAGCCAGGGGGCATGGTTACATCATCGTAGCCACTGATTATTTCACAAAATGGGTAGAGGCTATGCCTACATATGCATGGGATGGTAAGACCACCGCCCTATTCTTATTTAATCATGTGATATCTAGGTTCAGAGTCCCACACTCTATTGTCACTAACCATGGATCACATTTTTGGAATCAGATGATGATCGAGTTAAGTGCCAAGATTGGGTTTCGCCATGAAAACTCAACTCCTTACTATCCGTAGGATAATGGTAAGGTCAAGGCCATTAACAAATTTTTAAAAACTATGCTGCAGAGGATGGTTGGTGATCATAAATCAAACTAGCACCTGACTCTCTTTTCTACCTTATGGGCCTACAGGACTTCAGTAAAAACAAAAATTGGTTTTACACCATTCCAGTTAGTTTACAGACTAGAGGCTTTCCTTCCTATCCAATGCCATATTCTGTCCCTAAAACTTGTAGTAGAACTTCTGCCAAACACTTCCACTGAAGAAGAAATATTTCTATACCTAACTAATCTTGACGAAACTAGAAGAGATGCTTCCTTAGCTAATGAGGCACATAATAATGCGTTAAGGCCCAATACGATAAATCTGTTCAACCTTGGTTTTCTAATGAAGGTGACCTATTTTTTTCACGTCCCCATCCCTTAGACCGGAAAAGAGGACGTGAGGAACACCACAAGCAACCGGGCAAATAGCCCCATGAACATAAACAAACATCAATGCTGGAATCAAAACTTACAAGCATACATAGATGCATGATGAATCAACATTTAGCGGAAGCAACACACATACATTTCCAGCATAAAACATGTTTGTCATAATTCATTATACAATAGATATAAATGGCAGAGACAAAACAACCAAGATTAATTATCTTTTGGATGGAGAATTTACCCACAACCAGCTACGTCGCTGCAACGTTCCTCCCAACCATAGGCCAGCGTGCTCATCAATCTCTCAGCAACGCTGCCACCCCCGAGCTGGGCATGATTCTTCCAATGATAAGGGTCAATGCAGGCTTACACATAGCCGAGGGATGCAATCAGCTAAACCAACACCCCTAGGTTTACCAGGCCATCAACAGATCGGCCAAGCCAGCATAGTCCAAAGACCAACCACTGCATACACGCAGTAAAACAACCCTTCACAGCCCTATGAAGAAGCAAAGATGACCAGGGATAATCCCAAACAAACGATGAGCACAGATCAAGCCCATAAGGCAACACGAAGTTGTTCTTGGCCCTATTGTGGCCAAAAGAACTCAGCTGCAACCCAAACCAGGGTACTTCAGCAGCCTAAACTCACAAGGAAAATGATGGCAACAATCCACTGCCCACAGTGGATAAGAAACAGAACTCCTGGCATAGCCATGGGAGACTCAGCCAATGGCGATGGCAATCAACAGTCACAAATTCATAATGGAAACATTGGCAGCTATACACAGTCCCAAAGCAGGGAAGAATATGCAGTAAACAGATGGGGAAATCAGCAACCATCCCACATCCAAGAGTTCACAGCATGCAGCTCCTCAATGCAATTGCTGAAGACAACGCAAATCCCACATGGGGATGAAAAGGTCCAATTCTCAGCCAGGACAGGGGAAAACAGGTATGCAAGCCCCCAAAATCTAAGGCAACACAGTCGACCAATGTGGGGAAACAACAGCCCCGGTCTCACAATGAAACAGCAGGAAAATTACATAGTCCGACAGTGGAGAGAAATCAGACTCTCAACATGGGAAGAAGGAAAACACAACCGCCGACCGCAATAGACAGTATACTCTACCACAAGCGACAAGGAGACACATACATACCACCGAAACTGTTGTGGGACACACAGGCACATAGCCCCGAGCGTGAATGGCTCTTGCACCTAAAAATCCTGAGTGACAGCCACGATTTCACCCACTCCCTGCGTGAGGAAAAACCAACGCAGAATTTCCTGTGTGTGAGGAGAAAACGGAGCCTCTCCCTTTTTGCGTGAGGATCCCTATGTGAGAGCGAACAGAGATGCCTATGCACGTGGATGAACATACCACAATCGTGATGGACGAACAGCCATGGAGAGTGAACCGACTAAATCCATGTGGAGGTTGGAAAACATGGGAGCAAAGAGTGAATGTAGTCATGGGTGGAGTGGGCATGTGGGAAAAGGACTAACAGTCCTGCCACCCGACTCCCAAAGACCATAACTGCCCCAACCACCAACAACCATAACTCCTCAGCTACCCAACAACCATTAAAGAGGTTGGAAGAGTTTGGATGAGACAAAAAAGGTGACAAAACAAACAAGGTGGCAACACATGATTTTTTTTCCCCCATAGACCAAGGTTTGACATTCCCCCACCCCTTATCCTTTGGAACCATGCCCTTTTCATTCAACGTTGCACTGGTGTAGCTGGTTGTGGTTTATTTTATTTGATGTGCACATTTACAAGATGTCAAATTATAATGTGCCGGATGGCACGACATACCATCGGAAACTATCCCTATTGCCGAAATATTCACAGCCAAATCGATGGTGGGGATTTTTCCTTTATCTCCTCACCACGATTAATTACATATATATATATATATACATCATGCAAACGGGGTCAAAACCGGGACATTACAATTTTTTATATACGATCAGAGACATGATAAACTAGGTAAAGGGAAGTTCAAATCAATGTGGCATGGTCCCTTTGTCATCAGCAAAGCTTTAGAGAAAGGGGCCTATGAGCTCGTAAATTATGATGGAATCCATTTTGGGAAACTTTGCAATGGGTTGTACCTAAAGAGGTACTATGCTTAGATCAACCTTGTATGGTACCTTGTGTATATGTACATTTTTCACTTTCAGTGTGTTTTAGTATTTTCAATATGGTTTTAAGTTTAGTGTATAGATTGTTTATACCATGTCTTGGTTATGCAGATCGAATGGCCTTTTATGGCTTCACTGATGGTGCTTGTTGTCATACTCTAAACCTTGTTTCAGCTGCTTGGGTTCTATATTCCCCTGCACATGATCTAGCTAGTTCAGGAGCGGTTTGTATTGGTCCAGCTACCAACAACATCGCTAAGTATCAGGCAGTAATAGGTCTACTAACTGAAGCTACATCTTGAGACATTTGTGATTTGGTAGATTCATGGACTCGTAGTTAGTGGTTTTTCATTTGAACCATGTCTATACCATCAGAAAACCCATACTTCTCCGTCTCTTCTGGAGAGTGCATCTACTGGAAAGGTCATCTGAGGTTATTACTTATAGGCATATCCCTAGGGCAGATATTGCAATTGCTGATTCATTAGAAAACTATATCCTAGACTGGTATATTCCTGATTCATAACTTGAAAATCAAACATGGTTCATCATATTGTAAATAAATAGCAAATAACACATAAAACTCATGTAAGTACATTTTCCACAGTGAGACATATAAACACTGATAACAAATTCTGTGTATTTATATATATATATATAATGTTTTTACAAAAAATGGTCAGGAGACCTCATCTGAAGCACGGTGGCTTTTAGGAAAATACAACATCATACAAAATACTAAAGTTGTCTCAGCTTTCGATAATACATCGTGCAGGACACCATCTAGTGATGATCATGATAACACATTATCCCATGCTACTCTATGTAGCAGTCAGCTGAAATGGCCTGGCACTCCTATGGTGTGCCTCGGGCACCTCATCGGAAGGTCATCAATAGTTGAATCCAGTATATCTATGTTTAACCTCTCTAGGTTCTCCTCTAACTCTACCAATTGGTCATCACCTCGATGAACAAATCGATCTCCCACTCACCTGTCCATTGGGGATGATCCTCCAGGTCGTGCCACACCAAAATATGCATGAGAAAATTTAGGTCTTGTTACTACTCATAAAAAACATAAAACATGAAAATACAAAAAAGACAATTAACATTTTAGAGTCTTGTTTCTTACCAATATTCCCCCGCTATGCACCAGGTGGAAGTGGTATATTAGGGTCACCCCTGAAATCAGTACCTGCATATGCGTAATACTCAATTGTGAATATATGGTCATTCAACCAGCGACAAAATCCAACATCAAACTTCACTTTGGCTCTGACACCTCCTGTATGAGCCATAAGATCTACCCACCTTAGCATATGGGTGTCTCTGGCCCTCGGTTCTGTAAATACCACTTGGGGCCTCATGCGAGATACCTTCTCAAAAAAGAAATAAGCTAAAATGGATCCATAGCCAAACTATTTCAATTCCCCTTGTCGATATTTAGTCAATTGGTCCTTGAAAACCAGAAGTAGGGCCTCTTTCTAATTGAAAATAGTGGGTGCCATAGCTTCTATGGTATACAATATATGCACTCTAGATGCCTGGTGAGGCCCTTGGATTCCTACTAGCCTCTACATAGTAAATAGAATATTGTGAAGTGGATCATCCACCACTTCCTTTATGGGGATATTCTTCCCTGACATCCTAGTACCAAGAACTCAATGATGCTTTATCAACTCCTGAGTGGTCACATCCCCTCCTTGAGAACCAGTCAATGAAACATGAGTACCCACCTAGACAATATTTTCAGAAAGTATATATTCTCTACTTCTATGGTTAGTACATGAGGTCTGACCTCAAAGTATTGTTACTCAGGGTTCCACATGTTCAGAATATGCTCTAGTAGGCACTCATGGGATATCATCCTTGAAGTGCGGAAAAAATTTAAGAGGCCACAACCTCTCAAAGAAGCAATTCACCCTAGATTTCCCTCAGCCAAGGAATCATCATTGTCATGTTGTTGTTCTTTCCAAATAACCATTTTTCAATAGATAAAACCTGCCAAAAACAACAAATGGAACAGTTAAAACCACATTCAACCATCAAAATCATCAATGAGATTTTATTTTGGCTTGCCCATTTAGTTTCTCAACCTCACGGCTGGCACCGCCTATCCTCCATTTACACAGAGAGGTGGCACCACCTAAGAGAAGCTGAACATATGCGATATTTATCGGGAATCTCCTGTCAAGTAAGGGGTAGGAGCAGTGCCCGCAAATTTGATTTAGGGCTTGCTCAAAGACACTTGAAACCCACACAAAACAAAAATGGAAATGATAGAATGAAAGAGTAGGGATCCAGCATCTACCTAGATCTGACAGTGCACGAAATGGACGGTGAATGCTCCTGTAATCTCTAGCTAAAGATCTAGCTCCAAAGTCTCCCATGCTATCACAAATTGGTAAATAGTAAAATGACTTGTTTTTTACTATTCATTTATCTTTTAAATATATATTTTAGGGTTTTTTCACATTATTATTAATATTTTTAAATCATTGTGATAAAGAAGCACCCTTTAATATAGTTTATAAAGTCATTTATTCGAATGTTTAGAAGACTAATGGACTTTTTAAAGTCTTGCAGAGATGAAAAGATAAATAGTAGTGTCTATGGAGTTTGTTTTTGAATTTTTTGTACTTTCAGAAAATGAAAAAATTCCCCGAGTATCTGTTTGGAAACTTTGTTCATGCTCCAAAAACTTAGTATCAAAGTTTCGAGTCTTTTTCCAATTCTTTTCAGGCTCGTAAAAAATTCTCGTCGTGAAAATAGACCTAATGGAGTCACCTTTAAACTCTTTTCGGACTCCCTAAATATGAAAATATTATCGAGTACCTGTCTACTTTATACTCGCAAAAGTATTTGAAGATTCGTCTCTCCGACGGTAGGTTATCTCTTTTTCGATTCGGACAGACTATTTACGAAAAAGGAACACTCCATCCAATCATGATTGGAAGAGTTCTCTTGGGTATTATTTTATACTTTTTTCAGTCCCTAAAGACTAAATCATAACAAAAAGGACCCTTTGGAGTCTTCTTCCATCTTCGTTCAGACTCTCTAAAAATGAACGATGCCAATTTTACTTTCATTGGACTCATGAAACTAAACACTAAGAGACCCTTGTTTGCAAATGGATCCTTCCTTTCTAAGGTTCGTAAAATGTATGAGAATGAACTTGTCTTTGCATGTGCTAAAATGAGTGTTTTTTACCCTCTTTGGACTTGTAAAAATGAAAAGAGGCACTCATCAATCATTATGGGGAAATTAAGGGAAGTGAATCAGTTCATTTTGTAAATAAATGGAAGTTTTTTGTCACCTTTGATCATTGCAATTGTATACATATCATTCAATCAATTGGGTATTCTGTTGACTTACAAGTTGATCCACTTTCATGAGTCATGTCACTCCTTTGAGTTTTTCAAAGAATGTATTGTCCATTGTCATATTGTGTGTCCATCTAGTCCAGTCATGATGCCCAATGTTCAAAGGGAGTAAGGAGTTTACTTCTTCAGTTAAAACAACCTTTGTGTCGATACTTTTGAGTCAGTCATATGGTTACATTATCTATAAATTTCTAGAACTTTGTTCCAAGTTTCATGTCATCGATGTGGGATTCATCCTATCCCCCCTTCGACGAGACTATTCCCGTCAACATCAGCTCATCATCCTAGAATTAGTCTTAGAAACAAGTTTAGTACCTTGAGATCTGTATGCCTCAATGACAGATTCTCTCGCTCTCGACAAAGGTTCACATCATTGAACTTTGATCAAGAGATTTGACACAGTGTTCAACATCAAATCATCCATTCAAACTTAGTATATTGTACTAGGGTACCTTGGGAATCATTGACATTAATGGTGATCTCCCTCACACTTGTTAACAGTTCACATCATTGACCGGTAATCAAGTGGTTTCCACCATGTTCAACTTCAGATCATTGTAATCACATGGATGGAATCGCACTTTGTGAAAGACGAGACGAAGACCCTGGGTGTCAGTTTGAAAGCACTCATAGATTTCTCCCTAGGTTGCGATGGAGTATATTGTATAAAGTACCAGCATGGATCCACATTTGTATGGTCGTGGCTATGCTCAAATTTGCAACTGTATGACATAGATCTACATTGTATATCTGGTAGCTATGTCCAAGTTTGAGTCCTCTATCACATTGATCTACGATGTATTCTAGTAGCCATGTTTGTTTATCTCTCTCATGGATTTTCCTTGTATTAGTCTGCAGCCATGATGAAGACACATTTTTCTCTTGAGTCAAAAGCATTGATGGATTGCAGATGCCTGGTTGATGATCTTTGATCAAGTTGATTCTTGCCTCGAAACGGTAAATTGCTCTTTCAAAGATCTCGCCTATCATATCCCTTTATCCTCGTGCTTTGGGGGGCATTCTGTTATACCTAAATCTTGTCATTAGCATATGATAAGACCCCAAACATCAATATTTCCCTCAATTCCACATGGTGAAGAAAGAACATTGGTCCAAATATCAATTTTTTATATGAAAGTCCATCACCGCCTCTACCCTCTAGTAAAAAAGCGGTACCTTCTTTAACACCACCTCAACTCAGTTGGAAGTAAGTGGTGGCACATCCTTTACCCTTTAAGAAAGGCACGGTTCTTCCCAAAATCACTCTGTCATGGTAAACAAGGAGTGATGCGCTTGGTAAAAAGTGAAAAAGAGAGGTTCTCATGAAGCTTCTCAAAATAAGGCTTCATGGCACCTTTATCCCTGATCACTAGGGTCGGTTGGGCTCGAGATCCATCCTTGTAGGATCTCCTAGCCACCTCACCCACCAATTTCTCAACCATCCCTATCCATTCCAAGCCTATAAACGTAGGCTCATTCTCCATGGTTGAGGAAGAAGTAATGTTATGCTATTGCTTTGATATTCTAGCCTAAGTCATTCAGAGAGCTTGAGGGAGAAAGTTTGAGCTATCAGAGACAAGATGTTAGTTTTGTTAAAGAGCATACCAACACTAAGGCATAAGTTGTAAAATATTTCTTCATTTTATTAATATAAATTTGGTTCCTTTCCCATATACTTGTTATGTTATAATATTGCATGTTTATTTCCAAATTCCTTAGTCATTTGCATGGATCTATAGATGATGTTCTGGTATCTTTGATCTCTTGTGTGTTTGATGTATTTATGCAAGTGTTTCCTTAGAGACCTTTTGTCATAAGAGAAGAACCACATCACTCCATCAAAGATTGCATCCCAGGTGTTTATAGCTTCTAGGGAAAGTCTTCTAGCCTTATTGTAAACCATTTGTTCTAGATATGAACCATTCAAACCAGAGAAACAACTTCTATCTGCAGAAGGTGCAACAAAATTCCTACAAACAATAGAATGTTTTTCAATTATTACAAAGTATAAAATAAGATTAATAAAAATAGAGTAAATTAATATTAAATTTTCTAATTAAAGATGAAATAACAGGGAGGTAGGAGGTTTCATGATGAATTAGGGCTACAGGTTTTGGTCTGGTTCTACAGGTTTCTGTCAGAGTTCGGACCTGGTACCTTTGCATTGGGGGAAGGGCACACTGATATGAGTAAGAACACAGATGGGGGTGATTCACCCCCTCCCCACTACTCAAAAAGGGATAAAGGAAAAGAAGCGGTATCAGGACCATATCTCCACTCGGGGAAGGGAGGAGAAGGGACGAGAAGGATTACCAAAGAGGAAACCTCAACCCAGGAAACTCAAAACTGGTACACTGTGTACCAAAGTCTAAAATGGTTCGAAAGATCCATATCCATTCAGATTGTGTTCATGAGGATATTCAGTATATGAAAGATCATTCTCTCATCAAAAAATTCGTTGGAATATGAACGACAAAGAAGACCCTGAAGTGGCAGATCAATACAACCAAGAATTCCAGGGCCTTTATGATATGCAATTGGGTGAAAAAGGTTTCTTCACAATCATTTTCTTTAATGAAGTGGACTAATCTAGAATCTTTGTAAATGTACCATACTTCATGAATTCAGCTGGCCTTTTCCTCATACCATGGAAATGGTGTTTCAACCCAGAAAATGAAACCCTAACAACAGCCTTGGTCTAGATCGGTTCGTATTCCTTACCCTTAGAATACTAGAAAAAAAAAATCCTAATAGATATTGGTAATAATTTAGGAATATTTTTAAACATATCAAAGAAAAATAAACAGATGCGCTACACTCCTTATGCTAGGATCTGCCTTTACCTAGATATATCTCAAGATCTACTTGATGGGATCGAGTTATCCTTGGATGATGAGGAACTGTTTCGAGCGACCGATTATGAACATATCCATTTTCATTGAATGTTATTCCATGAACATGGGAACTTTTTGGGGAATTTACTCTAAATAAAAACTGTGTTGGTACTAATGCTCAAGAAGGAAAAGTCACATAAGGCTTTATGAAGGTAGCCACCAAGAAAAGATCGGCCAAGAAAGTAGTCGTTTTAGAGATCCACAAGAAAGTTTAGACCCATAATCGGTTCGAATATATTCAACTTTAAAAGGAGGTTGAAACCTACAAATAAGGGCAAATCCCAAAACTTCAAGATCCAGATCCATCCCCATCTTCAGAAGTCTAGATCCAAAAATCCTACAAGGAAATAACTAGGGAGGAGAATCCAATTCGAGACCAAGAAGGGGAAGAGATGGAGATAGGATAAATGGATCTAGAAGGACTAGAGGAAGCATGTTCAGAAAAAATCCAAAATCATGTTCCTCCTCAACAGGTCTCCCTACTGGAGCAATCCATTATAAATACCAAAATATTTAAGCACCTGGGAATAGCGGCAGAATCTCTTAAGGACTCAGATGGGGAAAAGAAAGGAAGAAGAGAAAAGTAAGGGAGACACAACAACGTTTAGAAAATTCAACTGATAGGGGAAAATATAGTTGACTCAGGGAAATATCCAACCATAGATGTAACCCTAAATTCTTCCCCGAAGTAGTTATAAGATGCAAATCACATCCTAGAACATAAGAGGCTGTAATAGCCCTTTGAATATTTGTCTTATAAAAAGGAAAATGGAAAGTGAAAATCTGGTTATAGTTTTTCTTCAAGAAACTAAATGTTCGAAAGCAGAACTCAAAGCAATAGGAAAGAAAGTTTGGCACACCAGCGACATATTTTCTATAGATGCTAGAGGAGCAGCCGGAAGGATAGGCATCATTTGGAATCCGAGGGAGGTGGCCCTTAAAGACTTTCTTTCCTTGAAATTTTTTCTTTCGACATCTTTTCAAGTAATGGGTACATGAACTCGGGGCTTAATTTTAAAAATTGATGGTCCATCCTGAGACAATCTGAAACCTTTTTCTTTGGAATCCCTACATACTCTAAAGACGGAGTTTGGGATGCATCCATGGATTCTAGGAGAGGACTTTGACCTGATTAGAATCCTGGATGAGAAAAAAGAAGAAATACAACAGTTAAACCCTATCAATGATCACTTTAATGAAGTTATTGCAAGCCTCAATCTAGTAGATGTTAGAATGTCCAATGTCATATACACCTAAAATAATAAGAGAGCATGGGACAAAAGAATGGCATGCCTCTTAGACCGCTTTCTGGTTTCAGAATCTATTATGATGGTGGGGGGAGAACTGACAGCCATGTTACTTCCTTCAAGTGGTTCATACCACTGGCCAGTAATTATGGATTCGGTGAGAATCGGGATAAACCTTTGGAGACCCTTTCATTTCAAACAGTTTTGGATCCTTCATCCCGACTTCTCGTAGAAACTCAAGCAATGTTGGATAGACATTTCCCCCATCAAAGGTATGATCATGTATCAATCCAACAAAAAATCAAGCTTCTAAAAGTAAAAATAAAATTCTGGAATATAGAATCCTTTGGCAACATATTCTAAGAGAAAAGGAAGTTAGATTGACAAATTCAAGAGGTTCAACAAAGAGGCATGCACTAGGGATTCATTGAGGAGGAAAGAGATCAAGAGAAAACCCTGCTTCAAGAATTTAGCGTAAGAGAACAATAGGAAGAACTCTGTGAAAATAGAAATCAAGAATTAGGTGGCTCAAAGAGGGAGAACGCAACACTAGGTTCTTCCATAAAGCATCCATCCAACACTAGCATGGTAATCACATGATCAGCCTGAAAAGAGTGGATGGAACACATGTGGAAATCCAAGAGGAACTGGAAATTACCTTGAATGACTTATTTGTTGACCTTTTGACCTTTTGAAGGAGCCTGACCATGATAGGAATGAGGCTTAGACCAAGGTCCTACGACACATCCCAAGGGTCATCACTGATGAACAAAAAATTATGCTCATGAAGCTGATAGAGATGGAAAAAGTAGATGCAGTGGTTGTAGTGAGAATTTCTCCTCACTACAGGGGTAGAAATGGCTCCCTTCTGCCTATAGGGCATAAGGGTAGGTTTCTACCCTTGGAAAACAGTAAAAAACATAATGTAAAAAATGGTAGAAATAGAGCTGCGAATTGACCCTAAGCTACTCTAATCAAATGGCTACATTAGTAAACTGAATCTATTAGCTAATGACAGAAAAATAAAAGAGAGGAGATGATGGAGCTTTGTTGAACCCCTCTGCACATGATGGGTTAGGGCTCCGCCTCTAAAAATTGCAAAATAAACCTATACTAATATGAAGACAACCTACAAATGATGTTAATGGCAAACCTGCAACTGGAAATATTGGTTAGAAAACAAAACAAGTAAATAAACATGCATGAAAAGAAGTTATACCTCACTTAGGTGGAAATGGGCCACCATGCCCTAGCTCATGGGAGCACCTCTCTCTTGGTTGGAAAGCAATGGCTTGAAGAAATGGAAATGGAGGAGAAGGAGAGTGGATGGTTTGAGAGCAAGAGGTCTCAAAGCATCCATAGGCAGCATAACAATATGCAAATGAGGAGTGTTTTGAGAGTGACCGCCCACCCTCCTTATATAGTTTTTCCAAGGGGTTTTAGGGTTTTAAGCCCTTGGTCAAGGATTTAGCCCCTTTTGCCCTAGTTTTAGCCCCTTTTTTAGGGCTTTAGCTCTTGGGGGTCTATTTTGGGCTCTGTTTTGGGGTTTTTATCCCTTTTCTTCATCCTTGGGCTCTTTTGGAGGTGTGGGGGTCAAATGGAAGGTCTTATGGAGTGAAATGAGTGTTGTGAAATGGTGTCCTTAGGTGGTGTAGGCCATGGAGAGTTGTGTGGGGATTTTTAGGTTAATAGATTGCCCCTTGATGTGTGAGGGCAAGAGCTCAGCGTATGGCCGATGTACATCATAGGATTTGCTGTCGAGAGGTGGTGCTTCCGGGTCTAGGGCATGGTGGCATTTGGTTTTGTATTAATTTGGTTCCCATCAATGGGTGAGATACAATAAATGTGTGACATGTATATGGACAAGGCAGGAATTCCCATGCTCATGACAATGTCAAAAGAATCATTTGATCTATGCTCTAAAATACAAGAGCCAATCATATACAACTGATGTTACAATGTTGGTTGCCTCTATGTGAGGCTGAATACAATACTGATCTGGTACATTGGACCCATGGCATTCTCATGGAATGCTATATCTTCATGATTGACAGTCTGTGTTGGGGCTTGGACCTTGAAGGTCCTAAATTTTGGCAACTCCGCGGTTTTGGTGCGAAGCTTGTAAGCAGAGTTGCAGTCCAAAATAGTCTTAGGGGCTCCAGGGTTGGGTCAAAGCCCCTCTTCTTGTAAATGTCCCATGGCTTTTGGGTACCCATGATTTAAGCCCATGGTATTGTAATAGTGCACTTGTATAAATAGGCACTTATGTAAAGGAGTCAAGTACGATTTGTGTTATGATGATAATGTGATGCGAAGAAACTAAGATCTATTTTTGGGTTTAAGGTTAAGTCCCAGCTGAGTGCATGGACGACCTCTACAGTTGAGTGCATAGAGGGTTTTGGAGAAAGGTTCTGTAGCTAAGTGCGTAGTTTTGGGTTGTTGATAAGATCTGCAACTGAGTGCGTAGATCAGAACTATGTTGTTTTGTAACTTGTCGAATATAAACCACAGTTTTGTGGATGTAGCCCCTACACTGGGGGTGAACCACATATATCTTGTGTCATGGTGGTCCTTTTCATTTTGATCCTGTTATGTTTTTATGCATTTGATAAGTAGATGAATGATAAAGTAAGATAAATTGTTAAGTATTAACTTCGCTATGAATTCCCACTTAAGGGTTAAGAAAGAAACTGTCTTTTTATATAAACTGCGAACCTATTTAAGTGAATGTCGAGGCTCTATATTGCATAATTATTCTTTGTTAAGGCTAAAGGTACAGTAATATCCCTCTTTCTCCTGTAGAAACCTGATTCTGCTACACCCCATATCTGTTTCGGGTGAGACTGCAACATGTTCGCAGGTTGTTGCCGAAAGGGCCAGCACTGTGGGTTTGTTTGTTGGTGTGAAGATAAAAGCATAAGAACCCGGGTCTGCCCCATCCGCCCAACAAATTGGTTCTGTTGCCGGTTGAACCAATATCTACTTTAAGAGGGATCTACATCGTACCTGGAGGGATATGTTTTGGAGGCCCTCAGTAAAAAAAATCAGTGACTGGGTTGAAGATACTTATCTGAAATTTGTTGAACAAGAGAATAGGGACCCTCATCATAGCTCAGACGACTTCTTGCAAAGGTACATTTTTACTGATATTTATGAAATTTTATTTGCTAGTATCCACATAGAATTGCACCAGTGGTTATCTAGGTTGACAGAAAGAAAGACAAACTTCAAAGAAGATTAGTCTCCTGACTAAACCCTAGAAAGAATTAAGCTGTTGAAAAGTACGAGCAATGTAGTATCAAGAGCTGTTGACTTCTGGACAACATGAACACTTGAAGCATTTGTGACAGAGTTTGCCATCGACACACATACTTCTTTCAGCGAAGCAGAAAGATAGTTTTTCAAAGGACCAAGGGGTAAGTACCTGAATTCATTAAGTCTGAAAATTAAAATGCTCTTGGCTGAGAAAGGCATATTGCTTATCCAATCAGATTGCTAGATTTATTGCTACTAACCTATGTTTGGAAGAAAAAGTGACTTCAACGAGAAAGGTGATTTGCTTAGTAACGGTAAAAGATACAAGAGAACTCTTGGATCCTATATCCTAGGCCAGAATACCAATTATACCTCATTAAGTCTAGAATAATCTGAATCTAAAGAAACCCCTTTTGTCAGAAACCCTCCTATAACTCCGCAACAAATATCTATTATCCCTGAGAACCCTTCGCAGCCTGAAAGTAACCCTAGCCCAAGTAGTCCTGTCATAGTTCAGTCTACCTCAGTAAGTTCCCTTCCTCCTGTTACCAGTCCCTCACCTGTTACCAGTCCTCCTCCTCCCCCTCCTCCCCCCACTCGGTCCACTATGGCCCATGTGAATGATGATATCAAGCTCCTAGTCTTTAAAGGAATTGGATCAGAGGATCCAGAGCAGTTTTGGTTCTTATGAGAAGCTGTTTGGACTGCTAAGAATATTATGGATCAAAATACAAGAAGGGCGCAGCTGGTCACTTCTTTCAGAGACTGAGCTTTGACCTGGTTTATGAAGTTTTCCAGTACTCAGAACTATGCCTTGGCTGATATTAAAAAGGCAATGATCAAAGAATTCAAGAAGCGTAAATCGGAGTCATAGTGTATAACTGAACTGAAAGAAATTTAGCAGAAGCGAGGTGAATCAGTTTGGGACTTTGATCAGAGGTTCAAGGTTCTGTTGGATCAAGTTAGTTTCACCATTAGACCAGAACAGCATAAATAATGGTTCATTGCAGCACTATTGCTTCATATCAGGACTCCACTTATGCAACAGAAGGTTGCTAATCAGCAAGAGGCTTTGGAAATTGCTATGAAACTTGAAACAACTCCTATTGGAGATAATTCTGGAATAGCCCAGATACAGGCACAGTTAGTAGAAATGGATTTGGAGCTTCGTGACATGAAAAAAGTGAAATATATTTGAGAAGAGGTTTGGTGTACCCGATGTAAGACAGAAGGTCATGACAAAGAACAGTGTCTTGCATTAAGAAATTATTTGAATACTAGTGCACCAAACCCGTTTAACCCTAATGTACTATATTGTGATATCTGTGGAATAACTGGCTAGCATCGACCTGAAGATTGCTACCTGCTGTAGAGATATGTTCAAGTATCTAAGAATCCCCACTGCAAGTTTTGTAAGTCAATTGGACACAACGAAGACGAATGTCGCAGCTTTGACCTCATGAGAGAGTGAACCTATGATGCTTATAGGGTACAAACCGATGCACAAGGCAATGGTGGATATGGTTACCATGGTGGTACACCAGGTCGAGGTAATTTCAAAGGTCGTGGTTGTGGTGGTATGCTTGGAAGAGGTCAGGGCCAGATTATTTGCTATAACTGTAATCAGGCAGGACATGTAGCTAGAGAATGTCAGAACCCAACTATGACATGTCGATATTCCAGTGCAGTGGATCGTGTGATTGAGCAATGCCCACAGTTGATAGCCAATATACAAGAAATAAATGGCACTCCTACTTAGAATGTTTAGATGATTTCTTTGGAGAAAATACATGTCCCAGCCATTAACGTTGTTACAAGGAGTGGAACTACGACGCAGGTGTAGAATAAGGGGAAACAGCCTGATGAGGCTTGGGTCCATAAGACCCTAGAGAAAATTCCAGCCTTCAATGTTGGAAGAGAAAAAGGAACATTTATGGAACCTAAAAAAGACTTTGCTGATCCGAGAACATCAGTAGCAACTACACAATAGCATCAACAGTAGTTACAGTTTCAAGAAGCTTCGCGAGATCAAGTAAGTACATTGACATCATTTTTACAGAGTTGTATGAAGCTATTAATAAATTGGAATGCTTTGAATGAGTTACAGAAAGTTATTGCATCTTGCGAACCTCAGCGAAGCTCTGATAGAGGAAAAACTGTTAATAGAGTTAGAAGGACGGGAAGAGAAATGAGATTGCATGCTCAGATAGGAGATTATGACATGATTGATATCATTTTAGACCTGGGATCAGAAGTGAATGTCCTAACCAAGCAGACATGGGAACAAATGGGAAAACCTATGCTTGAATGGTCCCCTATACAGTTGATATTAGCCAATCAGTAGAATATTGTGCCCTTGGGAATATTCCCTAGTGTACTAGTGGATATTGATGGAGTCAGTACCTTAGCAGATTTTGAATTCATTGAAATTATTGATGATAGCAACCCCTATCCAGCATTGCTAGGAATTGAATGGGGACTAGACAATTATGCATTAATCAACCTTAAGAATAGATAGATGACTTTTGAAGGAAAAGGCTTGAGATTCATAGTACCGTTGGACCCTTCTCAAGGAGAAAGGTATACAGAGCCAGTCAGAGATTAATATCAGGATGTTTTGGATCATATTTACAACATCACAGCTAAAGAAGAAGACTATGTTAACCCTATTGCTGAAGGTATAATTGTTGGTGCTTAGGGCAGACCCGGGTTATAATACTTTTATCTTCCAACCAACAAAAGGACCCACAATGTTGGCCCTTTCGGCAACAACCTGTGAACAGGTTGCAGTCTCACCCGAAACAGCTATGGGGTGCCACAGAATCAGGTTTCTACAGGAAAAAGAGGGATATTACTATAGATTTAGCCTTAACAAATAATAATTATTCAATACAGAGCTTCGACAATCACTTAAATAGCTTCGCAGTTGGATAAACAGGCAGTTTCTTACTTAACCCTTAACTAGGAATTTACAGGGAAGTTAATATTTAGCAGTTATCTTACTTTATCATTCATCTACTTATCAAATGCTTGAAAACACAATGTAAACAACATAAAAGAACCAACACAACACAAGATATACATGGTTCACCCCCAGTGTAGGGGCTACGTCCACAGAACTACTTTTATATTCAACTCTTTACAAACACACAGTTCTGATCTACACACTCAGCTACAGATCTTCTCAGTGACCCAAAACTACGCACTTAGCTACAAATCCTTTCCTACAAAATCCTCTGCGCACTCAGCTGCAGAGGTCTTCCACGCACTCAGCTGGGACTTAACCTTCCTTGCAAAATCCTCTATGCACTCAGCTGCAGAGGTCATCCATGCACTCAGCTGGGACTTAACCTTAAACCCTAAAAAAATAGGTCTTAGTGTTGCATCAAATTATCATCATAACATAAATCGTCAAAAACCTAACCTGACTCCTTTACATAAATGCCTATTTATACAAGTGCACTTTTACAATACCATGGGCTTAAACCATGGGCACCCAAAAACCATGGGACATTTACAAAAAGAGGGGCTTCGACCCAACCCCGAAACCCCTAAGACTATTTTAAACCGCAACTCTGCTTACAAGCTTCGCACCAAAACCGCAGAGTTGCCAAAATTAAGGACTTATAAGGTCTGAGCCCCAACAGGCCCCTAAGACTCACTAGTGTCCCGTCCCGGGACACTCTGCTGCTTTTCGGGTAGGAGAATCTTGTTGGCGAAGATAGTAAACTATTTGTTGAGGCCACGCATGATATTGTCGGTTGCTTGCTCTTTCTCCACTATCTCCTGCAATGTTGTTGTTGATGCTTCACTGGCCTTTTCCTGTGCAAATACATCATACTCCTTCAAAAATTTGAGCTGGTTGTCCGCAGCAGTGCTCAACTCCAAGGCCTCGTTAAGAAGGGGCCAGACAGAGTTCACCAACAGTGTTTCTTTCCTTTTGCATGCCTCAATTTCTTGCTGAAGCTCATTGCTTTGCTTCACCTTAAGCATTTTCTGCATGGGAGGCAGCGTCTTAATTTCAACTTTCACTGCATCTAGCTCTGTCTATCTTTGCTTGATCATTTCTTGCAACTTTTCTACTTCTAGGTTGTCCTGTAAGTTTGCCCAGGCCTCGACACTTTCATCTAGCAGCTTTGTTGCATTTCTCACAAGATCTAAGATCTTTGTCACTGAGGCCTGAATATCTTTGTGACACCCAAAGAGATGCGTACCTTGCTGCATCAGGCATCTACGGAGGCACATCAACAAACTGCGCCTTGGTAGGTTCTCTCCATCCTACCAGTGCGATAAGAACTATCAACCATGAGTAGTGAAAGGGTCTACCTTTCTCCTGTGCGTCGCAGACATCTTCAAGGAATTCCATGGAAATGTACTCTACCCATTTGTAACTGTAGCCTTTGGCACAGTTCGCAGCAATACTAACAATTGGGGTACGTACTTCAGTCGGTTTGCACTTTCGCATTAGCTTGCATGCTAGGATCTCTATAGAAAAGTGAATGTTTTGGTGCTGAATTGTCGAGGTTTGATACCCTCTCTTTCCCTTCGTCAAGCCGAAGTGGTCCTTCATGTGCTGCACCAACTTCGTATCTTGATGCTTCCCAACGAATTCAATCGCAGGATCAGGCCCTTCCTTTGGCAAGCCTATGATCCTATGGATTAGCTCTCCATTAATGGAAATTTTCTAGCTTCCTATCCAAAGGTTCCCATCATGTACCAACACCAATAATTGCTTGACCACCACAGTCACCTGTGTGCTGTGACCAAAGTGGGGGACATTCAAGATCTTCAACAAACCGACTTGCTCCAAGCCAGTAGCCCACTGTTTCACTTCCAGCAACGTCGTACCGGCCTCCGGATAATAGACAAAGTGCAAGTATGTCCTAGGTGTGAACTGCAGAAATTTCCCACGATCATTTGTATCATGGTATGTGTACTTTAGCCGGTCTATTTTCCCTGTCATTATGTCAACCAACTTCACACCCTATGGCAGCAAAGGGGTGCATAATGTGAACTTGGCTGTCCGCTGAGGTGGCTGAACTCCTGGTCAAATAGGCAGAATATATGGTGGATGCTGCGATGCAACGTTCTCATCCTCACCGAAGTCTTCAAAATATTCAGGTGGGATCTCTGTTGAACCAGAGGGATTCATCTTAGGATCCTCCAGTGTTTTCCCTGATTGCTTATGTCTATCTTCATTCCGCTTAGAACGAACTTCTGGCTTAAACTTCTTCCTGGTAGATCATGTCTACATTGGCTGATTCGGCACTGGGGGATTTTCTTTGTGAGGTGTAGATGCAGGTGGGGTGCTCATAAGGTTCTGTAGACTCCTCTCTATGAATTCTCTCAACAATTCTTGGAGTTCGCGATTAGCCGACATGGACTCAATTCAAGAAAATGCGTAATGTGGGAGTCGCAGGCCTGTGTGTCTTCTTATAGAATCCATCGACCAAATCTACCATAACTGTGCATTAAAGACACCAAATATAATAGAGCAGCTGTAGATCTTGTCCAAATGGCACTAGATTCTCCACAATCTCATCATTACAGGCAATTAATGCAGTTAACGTACCGACGCCGCCAAATCTGATTCTTTTCCAACGGTCGCATTTTAAGTTTCGACACACCTTTCTTCTTTAGCACAACCACTAACTTTAGCTTAGCCACAATAAGGGTCTTCAACACATCCTGACATTAAACCACTTATACTATGAAACGAGAACTTGACACAATTCTCGTTTTTCTCTCTCCTAATTTTAGTAGTTAATTTTACCTCCATTTAAAAAAGGGTTGATACCAGTATCACACATTTTCATTTTAAGGCATTTTTTGGGGCTTTTGAATCATCTTCGTCGTAAAATATTATTACTTTCTAATTTCAAGTGTGTTTTTTAGACATTTAACAAAATAACATACATTTAGAAGCAATTTATATTGACAATCATATACATTTTGCAATTTTTCCTTTAAAATAAGACTTTTTTATAGGCAAAATAAGACTTTTTTATTGATAAAATTCTAAGAAATTCTAGAAAATAAAGACATTTACAACCATTTTCAATAGATTTTCATAGAATTTTTGTATAAAAATGATACTATTTCATACTATATTCCAAAATGTTATGATCCACGTAAATTCACGAAAAACTATACCATAGATTTGCAAATAACATATTAAAAACAATATAATAGAGATTTTATTTTTAAAATAAAGTCAAAGTCAAAACAGTACTAATATATCTTATCAAAAAGTTGTCAAATTAAACATTTTCTTCAAGACACTCAACTAATCAACAATATCATGCAGGCCAAATTCTTCATCGAAATTGGAATTTTCTGGAGCTTGGCTTTCCTCAGGGACATCAATGTCCTCTTCCATTGGGTCTTCTATGTCTGCAAGATGCCCAAAGTGATCCTTTCCAAACATCCCTCCTAATGGGGGTTGAGGCTCTTTTGACATCTTCGCCACAAGTGTTTCACTAAACTCCCCTTTCTTCAAACCAACTTCTTGTAATTCATCTAGAAGAACTTGAATAGCATTAATTCTTTGCTTGGTGTAATTGCATTGTAGTGGATCATTATCAATGGATATGCAATTTCTTCCTTTTTGTAAGGAGCATGCTATTGTTGTACCTAATCACCAAAAACAAAAAAAATAGTTAAGACAAATAACATAAAGAAGCATACTTTAAAAAAATTTAATGAATAATAAAAAACAATAAAACTTGAAATATGTTTCCATATGTAATATCTGAAATTTGACCTGAACCCGAGAACAAATCTAAGACCCAATCTCCTTCACTTGAAAATGTATCTATGAGATAATTAATCAAAGCTTGTGGCTTTTGATATATGTTTACAACCACTCCTTTCAAATCCCTTTCTTCATATGTCAATTTTTTAACCACGGCATTATAAGTCAACATCTGAATATATTTTCCTTCACTATTTTTATTGATTAAAAGAGATTCATAATTCTCATCTTTTGTCCAAGTTGCAAGATGTATGTTTTCAATATCATCCAGAAATGGATCACTACTGGAGCTATGAATATTAGGCTTTTGCCTGCAGTCAAAATAAAAAAAAGAAATGAATTAACTTATCAATAAATATAATTTATTTATAAATTCAATAACTTGATAATAATAGTGCAAATATATTACCAATAAAGTTGTTTCCTTGTTTTTGCTTTAACCTTGAAGGATGTCAACAACCCCCCTAATTGTGTGTCAGAATGGAAAACAATGAATATCCATAGTGGTGATGTTGTGACATCTACAAATATTGAAACCACTTTACTGAATGATTGGTAAGTATAAGGCTCACAATCATAAGTAGTGTTTCGTATATTGAATCCATGAGGGATATCTGCAATAACTAGGCTGTACTCCTTTTTAGGAACAATTTTTGCAATGTCCGTACGGTCACCTAAAATGACTTTATATTGCACAGTGTCTAGCCCATTCCAAATACAATGATCAAGTGTATCATCAAGTTCAACATTTTCAAGACGTTGTCTCCTTTGTCGTTCTATTTTGGCTCTTTGGATATGAATTTTGAAGGACTCTGGTACTCCATCTATACCCCTCTTTGACATCTTCAAATGAAATTTTTTTCTATAAGTAATAAAAAAGACATTAAATGATTTATGAAATAAATAATTCAGGATGTATCATAGATCAACATACCTTCTTGAATGCAA
>LPNX010015444.1:732103-761694 GCA_001517045.1 Pseudotsuga menziesii | reverse complement strand
TCTTTTACAGACACTATCATGCTAGAACATTTATTACAATTCCCTCATGGGGTATGAACATGTGATATAGTACAACAAGCACTTCCCAGAAGTACTTCTAAAGGTATTTTTGAAGTCCGAACAAGTTAGCCCTGTCTGGTTCACCGGGCTCACTTGATAAAAACCACTAAGTACAACTTAGGTGGTAACAGGGCTTTTCACAGAAGATGAATTTTTTGAGTGAGCCCAGCATAGGATTTCTCTCCTCCTTAAAAATTGAAATTTAGAGACCAAGATCAAAATTTTTGGTTGGGTAAAACTCCGGGAAAGTCAAACCCTAATTTGACCCCGGACCAAAAAACTCTAGAAGTATGAATTTAGTAATCCTGGTACATTCGCTATATCTCAAGATTGGACAAGCCTCAAAAGCTGGAATTTTTACATGCCAAATTTTTTTTGTGTTGAACACTGCGTAAAAATTTTAGATTCATATTCGCTATATTCTAGGAGATATGATTCTTCCAAATCAGGGTCCAGCCTCTCCCAGGATTCATCCCTAAACATGACACCTAGGGAGAATTGTTATATCTCGGGCTATGAAGGTCCAAATGAAATTTCACAAGATGTTCCAGATAGGGCACAGACTGTACTTTCTGTGGTAAAAGTTTTAGACCCCGAAGATGAAACAGTGACACGTGGCAGTCTATACAAGTTCGCTATGCTGAACAATCCTGAAATAAGTCACCTTGGGAAAACTCTCATAAGTCCCAATTGGTGAAACCAATTCTACTCAAACCTGCAATGTTAGAAAGAGGACAAATGAGGCTACCTCAATGCAAAGTTTCAGACATAGAGGAGCAGTACTTTTGGAGATACCGTAGAAACAATATCAGGAAATTCTGTACAAGAAATTGAAGAAAATTAGGGCATCATATATTGTGCAGTTCTGATCACAGTTTTGGGAAAATGAGTATGCTGCTTAGCTCACCTTGAGGAGGCACATCCTTCTATCCAATCAGATCTGAAAGATTCCAAGTTTTGAAAATTAGGGTTTCTCTAACAAACCCTATATCAACCAGCTCCGGAACCAGGACAGACACCTCAAATCGGTAAGATCTAATCTTTTGTTATTTACATTTGAGGTTCTCATTTAAAAATGACCTATCACATCAACTTGATGACAAGCTTGGTGAAGCTGACAACTTTCGATTATGGAAGTATAGGACCTAGATGATCCTTGAATAGATTGACTTAGAATAGTATTTCAGTAAGGAAGTTCTAAGAGCCAGAGGAAGATGAGGCTAAGGTTAGAGCCAAGAGAATCATTGCAGATTCTATTAAAGATCATCTCATCCCTCATGTGTCATCCTTGAAGACACCAAAAGGAAGTGTTCGATGCTTGATGAAGCAATCAAAGAAGAATAAGATATTGTTGTAACCACCTTGAATGGCCTCCCAGGATCATGGGATTCATTCATTCGAGGAATGTGTGCCAGAAGGAAGTGATTACCTTCAACAGAATCGGGGAAGAGTGAACAAAAGAAGAAGCTTGACTCATAATAAGAGAAGAGAATATGGGAGCAATTGAAGATCAAGCGCTCATGATTCAAAGAAGATCCCTCAAGCGATGAGGAATATGAAGAACTCAATTCTTGAAGAACCTCTTATCCATCTTAGCATTTGGATAAGAAATGATGCTGTTATGAATGAAGAAGATGATGAACCTGAAGGCTCAAGAATGAGTCTACCCACAAAACAAATAAAGATAAGTATTCAATTGTCATTTCATGATATTGTTTGGTTATGCATTTGTTTATATTCAGTTGATGTGTTATGCGTGATAAAATGTTTGCATTAATGACAGTATGCTACTAATTTGCATGTGATGGGTAAGTAGCCCATAGTGCTATACAACTCTCCTTTGCTACTTATCTAGAATGAAACCTCTTTGCTGACATATTGGATTGGTGCACAATCTCAATGATGTCATGGTAAAGATGGAAGGCATCCAGAAAGTTTCCGTGAGATATGGATGAATGTTGTATTGACTAAAATAGCTACATGATTATATCTTTATGCATAATAATTTTCCATTATGAATATGCTTTATGAAATGTTTATGACCATACAACTAATGTATTTGACATATAGGAAAGATCGCGTACAATCGCCTACAAGAAAAGAAGGATGAGACTTGTTCCCAAGAACAAGCGATGACAGTTCAAGAAATAATCCAAAATGAAGAATAGTATGATGAGACTTCAAGAGGCCTCAGACACACTCTAGTTATATGACACCGTTAAGCGACATCATTGATGCATAGCCTTCCAACTATGAAGAAGTAGCCAAGAAGAAAGGGAAGGAGAGTACCAATTCAAGAAGAATGATGTCTAGGATGCGGTATCAAGACCTGAAGGGAAGTCTATAGTGTCTTCCATATGGATCTACAAGATCCAGCATGCAGTAGATGACAACATCGTGGGATACAGGGCAAGATTTGTAGCACAAGGCTTCTCATGGAAAGAAGGCATAGACTATGAAGAGACATTTGCAACCATTGGAAGTTAAGACACATGACATGCAGACTCATGTGTGCAAATTAAAGAAGGCCTTGTACGAGCTCATAAGGCACCCATGGGATAACACATACATGAGGAGATTGAAGATCACCTAGAGTGATGAAGATCTTAGCCTTTACTACAAGGTTGAAGATGAAAGCCTATAGAGGATGACAAGCTCACAGATGGGTGCGAGAAGAAATTTTGAAAAGGTTCAAAATAGAGGATCTTGGTATCCAGTGACCCTAGATGGATACATAGAATAATAATAGCATATGAAGCTACTTGTCTCTCCAGTACAGAATGTTTCAATACATAGAGTACGAAAGGCAAAGGGAGAATGATGCTCCACTTCAGAGGGAGTGACTGTAGAAGATCCCGAGGTTTGACATGGTACGACAGGATGGAAAACTTACTGATGACTCTAGGCTTTACTAAGAGTAAAGAGGATTCCAACCTTTACTTCAAGGTTGAAGGTGGAAGACCAGTGATGCTCCTATTATATGTTGATGACTTGTTCCTCACAGAAAAAGTGGAACTCATTAAAGTTGCAAGAAGGAGACTTGCTACCGAGTTCGAGATAAAGGACTTGGGTGTGACTTGGGTATGGTACTTTCTAGACACGGAGGTGTGGTAGAGTGCAAATGGAATCTCCCTTAGACAAGGGAAGTACGCAATGGAGATCCTGAAGAGGTTCAGGATGATGGATTGCAAGGACATGGCCACACCTATGGCATCGAACTTGAAGCTATTGAGTGATGCTTCATCAGAGTCGGTTGATGCCACGATGTATCGTCAGATGATTAGGTCATTGATGTACATGACGAATACGAGACCAGATATTTGATTTGTTGTGAAAACATTGAGCCAGTTCTTGACAGATCCGAGACATGTTCACCTGATTGCTGCAAAGCATATTCTGAGGTACCTGAAGGGTATAGTTCACTATGGGATCAAGTATGAAGCGAATTAGAAGATTAACCTGGAGGGTTATGTGGATTTGGGTTGGGCAGGCAATGCCATTGATAGGAAGAGCACTTCAGGGTGCTGCTTCAGTATGAGATCAGGTGTGATCTCTTGGTTTAGTAGGAAGGAGCCCTGCATGACGCTGAGTACAACCAAGGCAAAATATGTTGCCACTTGCTCGACTACTTGGGAGAGAGGAGCAATGAAGCTCTAGTTTGTGATCCAGATCAAGATCCCTCGAAAGAGGGAGTTCTAGCATAACCGGTGAGACAGGTTGTCTGAGCATAAAATCCTGGTGAAGCTCGTAGATTGCTCACACGTAAACGGTCTTGTAGGTTGTCCTCGAAACTAATCAGTCATGGCAAAGCTCGCAGGTTATCCTTGGACATAATCAACCCTGATGTGATTCTATGCTAGAAATGGCCAAAGTGAAGTTTGAGTACTTTAGGGAGAAGCTTGGTGTTCTCCAGATCAAGGTTCCTTCCAAGGAGAAGAGATGAGTTCGAGGGCCTTTCTGACATGGTGGCAAGATTGGTTCCTCCCATGGTCAGATGTAAGTGCCGTGCCTTTTTGACATGGTGGCAGGATTGGTTCCTCCCATGGTCAGATGGAAGTGCCGTGCCTTTCTGACATGGTGGCAGGATTGGTTCCTTCCATGGTCAGATGTAAGTGCCGTGCCTTTCTGACATGGTGGCAGGATCGGTTCCTCCCATGGCCAGATGCAAGTGTTGTTCCTTTCTGACGTGGTGGCAGGATTGGTTCCTCCCATGGTCAGATGCAAGTGTTGTTCCTTTCTGACGTGGTGGCAGGATTGGTTCCTCCCATGGTCATATATAAGTGCTGAAGAAGATGAAGACCTACATGGAGGGTAGGCCTACAACCAACATGAAAAAGGGCTGGCTCTGGTGAACTTCTTATGACGAGCAGAATTGAGAGATAGCACGATTTGCTCGAGATAGCGGGAGTAGTGATGATGATGATCCAACTTTGATGATGATCTAGTAATGAATACTTGTGCTGATGAATTGTGTCAAGAGAATACCTTCCTAGTTAAGAGGGAGTGTTGATGTATTTGTAACTTCGGAATGTATTCACTTGTATATTTTTATATTGTATTTCATTGTACCCCGACGGAGATGTTTGTTTCTCTGATCGGGAGAGTCATTAATATAATAAAATCATGTAAAGTCATTGAGGTTAACCCTCCATTGTAAGTCGGGGCAATAGTCCCCACAATTGAGTTGAGGTTAACCCTCTGTTGTAAGTCGGGGCAATAGTCCCCACAGTTGAGGTGTATTAGGGTCATTAGACTCTCTTAGTGAGGTCGGCCCCGTAGAGTAAAAGTCAAGTGGAAAACAAGTATAAATAGAGAGTGAGACTCTCTATTTGACACACACACTCACTCAACAGTAGCGCATGAGTGAGAGAGGAGTAGCTCGCACAAGTGAGAGAGAGAACAACTAGAGGAGATCATCTTTGTGTCTTTGGGTTTTACTTTTGCTATTGGTGCTCATTCTATCTCTGAAGAAGTTGCGGGGTTTTTTCCTTTATGGTTTCCCCGAGGAAAACTCTTTGCGTCTCTTGTCTCTTGTGATTATTGCTATGCATGTTATTCTCTCAGATAAGATCATAGATCATATTGATTAAATGATAAAAATCTAACACCAAGAAAATGCCCTCACAAATCCATTCAAGAATTTTATTGCTTACCACAGAGCCAGACCAAAGGAAGTTAAACATCTTCTTTCTAATCAACTTAAGAATGGATTGAGGTACCTGTGCTAAGGAAAACCAACACACAAGAATCCTATGAAAAATAGATTTAGCTAGAGTAAGTCTTCCACCCAAAGACAACATCTTGTAAGCCCAATACCCAATCCTCTTCTCCACATTTTTAACTAGCCACATCGAGTCTTTTACTTTGTAGTTGTTGTGATTCAAGAAATATCCTAGATATTTGAAGCCTTCCTTGATCTCAACAAAGTTATACCATTCCTCTAGTGTCCCTTTCCGAAAATAACGCCACATCATCAACAAATAATAAATGTGTAATAAACACACACACACACACACACATATATATAGCCCCAAGGGGTAATTGGTAAAACATAGACACACTCCCCTGAAGAGAGAAGATGTCACGAGTTCAAGCATTAAGTCCTTAAAGGTTAGGCTTACCATCCATAAAATATGAAGAAATATTGGTAGGTTTCCAAAATTATTTCTCCATTAAAATATATATATTGAATAAAAACAATTTTTAAATTAATATAATATTTTTTAAATTTAACTTTCGTAGCCAAGTAAAATATCAATTTTGTATGAATTCCTTTATTAAATTAATATAATATTTATTAAATTTAACTTTTGTAGCCAAGTCAAATATCAATTTTGCATGAATTCCTTTATTTATAAATTGGTTATTAAAGTTTCCGCAAGTGTACATAGCCTACAATTTGATTACTAACGTTTCCGCAAGTTTACATGACCTTTGAATGTGGAACCATTGACAGCTCGTTTTTCTTAATTTTTTTTTACAATTAACAGGAAGCAAGGGATCTGATTCCTTTTTCTTCATCATTTTACGAGCTTTAAACAGATTCTTCTACGACTTTGGCTGGTTGCGGGTTTCAATATCGAGGCATAAATTATACACTGAATATATTTCTCGACGGAAGGAGGGTTTGGTCTGGTCCCTATTCTGAAGGCCTTCTTCACAGTCGACATCCTCCTTGTAAGATTAGAATTCAATGGGGAAGAACGATTTTCTGACGCCGAAAGCCATAGCTAATCGAATCAAAGCGAAGGGGTTACAGAAGCTGAAATGGTACTGTCAGATGTGCGAGAAACAATGCAGGGACGAGAACGGATTCAAATGCCACTGTATGTCGGAGAGCCACCAGCGCCAAATGTATGTTTTCGGCCAAAATCCCGACAGGTTCGTTGACGGTTACTCCCAAGAATTCGAAAATTCATTTCTGGAGCACGTCAAAAGAACGCACAGGTTCAGCCGTGTGGCCGCTACCGTCGTCTACAATGAATACATCGCCGATCGCCACCATATCCACATGAATTCCACGCAATGGGCGACCTTGACAGATTTCGTCAAGTATTTGGGCCGGACTGGGAAATGCAAGGTCGATGAAACCGCCAAGGGGTGGTTTATTACCTTCATTGACAGAGAACCGGAGACTTTGTTGAAGGAGAGTCTAAAAAACAAGAGGGTCCGGTCAGATTTGGCGGAGGAAGAGCGGCATGAGAGGGAAATCCAGGGGCAAATTGAACGAGCCGAGAAGTTGGTGGTCAAACCAAGCGGAAATTCCTCTTCGCCTGAGCCTCCTCTAGATTTAGACAAGCCAGAAAGTCTAACAAATGGTAAGATTGCTTTCTCTTTCTCCAAGCCGGTTTTAACTAGCGACTCTACCGAAAAAAGAAAATTTGAATCTGTATTTCAAGATGGTGAAAATGATGGTGGCGCCGTTAAGGTCAGGAAGGAAATTAATGGACAAAAAGTTAGTGACTCCGCTGCTTTGGAGGAGCTGATGAAAGAACAGGAGCGTGCAAAGGAGAAGATGAACAGAAAAGATTACTGGGTATGTGAAGGAATTGTGGTTAAGGTTATGAGCAAGGCTTTAGCTGAGAAGGGTTATTATAAGCAGAAGGGGGTCGTGGTGAAGGTTATTGGGAAATATGTTGGGGAGATTAGGATGATTGAGAGTGGCCATGTTTTGAGGGTCGATCAGGAGGAGCTCGAGACGGTGATACCGCAGATTGGTGGGCTTGTTAGAATTGTTAACGGTGCTTACCGGGGATGCAATGCCAGACTGCTTGCAATTGACACAAACAAGTATTGTGCAAAGGTGCAGATTGAGAAAAGTATCTACGATGGAAGAATTCTGCCAGCAATTGAGTATGAAGACATCTGTAAAATTGCCCAGTGAGTTTGGATGCTTGGATGGCTAGCAGGGAAATCATAAGATTGGATAGTTGAAAAGTTCAAGTGTAAGCCTTGTTTGGTTTAGCAGAATGGTTAAAAATATGGATATGTTCGTTGAGAGAATCACTTTTGACAGAATTGTGTAACAAATCTGTTTTCTACCTTTCCGTTTTATTTTGATGGCATAGCTTTGTAAGTGTCTTCCTTCTGTTGCCCAGCATTGTTGTATTGACTGAGACTTTTACAACCTGTAACATAGATTGCACAAATTGCAATCGATTTACTCATGATGTTGTCTGCGACTTTGCTCCCTTGCAGTTATTCATGCCCGTTGGGAAATTTTGTTCCTGGCATAGATTATAATTTGTCACTATATTTTTTGTTTCTTTCATAATTTGTTCATTTATATCCTTTGCATAGACAGAACATATTACTAGAAAAGGCAATCGTTACTCATGATGTTGTTTGTGACTTTGCTCCTTTGCAGTTATTCATGCCCGTTGGGAAATTTGGCTCCTGGCAAAGATTATAATTTTGTCACTATATATTTTGTTTCTTTCATAAGCTATGCTTTGTTCATTTATATCCTTTGCATAGACAGAACATATTACTGGAAAAGGCATGGGCACGTTGAAAGATGTATTATTCTCGTACAAAATTTAGATTCTCTATCCCGTCTCAAAAATCTATCTCATAATTTTTTAAAGGGGATGTTGAAATAGGAAAGTGAGAAATCATACATCAAGGGTCTTGGCTTGTTCCTTCAATGAAAATGACATACTTTGAAATACATCATGCTGACTATCTTATCAAGGCACGTATGATGAATGCAATTCAAAGGATCTTGAGGTCCCAGTTCTCAATCTCATATAGATTCTAAGAGAGAAGAGTAAATCTCCCATACCCAATTTCATGCTCAATTGATCTTTCATGGGAACAAAGCTGCAACATTCTGAATGGATGAACATATTAAAGAGTTAGGGTACATATCAATATCAAGATGAAGCTACTTACCAATGAGAAAAAAAATATATGGGTATCATTTCACTTGAAGGTGCCATCTTGAAAGTTGTGGAAAAAATTGTTCCAGTAGTCACTGACAATTCTTGCACCCATGTCTTAGCTAACTTGATACTTACAAGCTTCTCTTATATATGTGTGTGTGTGTGTATGTGTGAGGGACATCGATATGCCCCTCATAGCGCAGTAGCTTAGCCGAAGTGATCGCTGTAAGTTGCTAGTGTCATATATATATGTATGTATGTATGAGAGGCATCGATATGCCCCTCATAGTGCAACAACTTAGCCAAAGGGATAAGGGCATCAATACGAGGGGCATATCGATGCCATTAAAATCATGCACGACATGCACCTGGCCTAATCTACATCCACTTGAGGGGTTTTGAACCTTGGTCTCCATGTTAATACACGCCCAACCACTTCATTACTTGTTGATACACTTCATTGCTATGTAAACAAGCAATGTAACTTTAACAAGCCATTTGACAAAGATACTAGGGATGTAAGTTTGTCTTACAGACAAAATAAAAGTATTGGCATGCTATGTCGAAAAATATCATTCTACCAATGGAGCCGAGCATGAAGACAAGGGAAGGATGAATATAAAGATGTAAAATTTTCAATGTCTAGGTGTTTGTTGTCCATATGTTCTCAATTAAACAAGTTTGTTTATGTAATTTCATAAACTTAACTTCTTCTCATAGCAACATTCACACATCAATTGTAAAGTAAATAGCGAAAGTGTAAACAATTACCCACATACACAAGGAATTTCTTTTTTTCTAGGTAAATTACCTTGGGGTAAGCCCCTAGGCACTTACCCTCATTTCAAGGATAGTACTTGGGGTAAATCCTAGACTCTTCAGGGCACAAGGCCATTACAACGATATACTCATTATGAGCTCAATATGCCACTAACAAGAATAGACCTTGGATGGGAAGGATAACACTCCATCCCACAACCACTTGGACTAAACCCAATTGACATACACAGGGAATTTCTAATTCAAATTAGCTTATCATTCAAGTAATCAAAACTTACAAGGAAACCTCCACAATTGCTTAAAAGTTAAAACCAATAGTTGAGCGTTAAACAAATCCATCCCAACCTGAGGTGTATGGCCTGTTGAAGAGGGTATGCCTTGCACAACAATCGAGAAATAGAGTTGTTGTACGACCTATTGTAGCGCATGACCTATTGTTGTATGAATCTGTATTATTGTATGAATTTGTAGTACATCATGTTGTACATCTCGTGCTGTATAACCAACTACTGCTAATCTTTCTCATGACTAATGCACTATGCTCTCTCTTTCAGTCATTGTCCTTGTTAGACAAAATTTCTCTATACTCTTTATCTTGACTTGTCTTTATACTTGAGTTCAAATCCAAATCCACCAAAGCCCTATCTATGCTATCTCTTTTTGTCGTTGCCCTTGTTTTCCAAGAATCTCTGTACTCTCTATCTTGACTTGTCCTTATACTTGAGTTGAAATCGTAATCTACCAAAACCCTAATCTTTCAGTGAGATGTATGTCAAGATTAATTTTAGTCTAAATCAACAATGTAGTAAATACATTTTATTAGACTCAACAATTACATATAAGACTTTTCACTTGTTCGTAAAGTGAATTACAAAACATAACTGTTTTGAACCACTTTAGTAGGTCCACACTAAAACCTATGCAGAAGTTCCCGTCCAAACCAAGGTTACAAAAACCGAACCGGTGGACGAACTAGTCTACCCTCAGAATTGGACCCGGACCGGAACCGGTAAAAAATCGGTAAAAAACCGGTCCACAAAAAATACAAAAACTACGTAATTTTGAAAAATTATATATATATTCATCTATGAAACCGGATTCTTCCAAAAGGGCCTGCGTGTCCCGTGTCCACGTGTCAGACACGGACACGCTAACAAAACGTGTCCGACACGTCTTTGCAGCGTGTCCTGTTTTCGGACACATGTGTCCGAGCGTGTCCTATTTTCGGACACGCGTGTCTGAGGACTGTCAGTGCGTGTTCGGNAACGTGTCCTACGTGTCCTGATTCCGGGGGTCACCGTGCCCGTGTCGGACACTCGAATCCCCGTGTCCTTCGTGTCCCATGTCCCCGTGTCAGGTGACTTATTCATGAATCCAAACCATTATTCATAAATTTGCAAAAAGGTGCTCTTGCTATGTGTGCCATACTGAGCATATTTTTTGTTTCAGTATAGACAGTCTTGAACATCAAAATATAAACAAGATCTTTATCCTGGTTATTATACTGTCACTGATTTCATATTACAGAACACTACATGGAGCTTAACATGAAGACAGGATCAGAAACATAAAGACAGTATATGATTCTTATGACATTGTGTGAACTCCAAGTCATCATTACATAATGTTGCTTTCGTTCTATATAGAACTACAATATTGCTGGATGCCTGATTTCTATTCCGACCCTGTTTACGAATTGTTTAATTATGTAAAATTTCCATCCTGCGGCATATCCCATAAACCAGCCTATGGCTTGCAAAACATGGTGCGAAGGGACTGATTTACTATTGTTATAATCTTATACATTCTAAACTCTTTCTAATGGAATTTATGATTCAGCAATTGGCTCTATGTTATTAAATAAATATTTGATTATTTGAGCATAAATCTGGATTTGTATTTTCTTTTGAGATGGAATATCTAGGAAGTGGAAGTAATGTCTTAGCATGTTCCAAAACCCATTAGAATGTTTTCCATTTTTTAAATGTAAACGTCCAACGAATGCTAGACACCAGTTCTTTCATTCTGTCTTCACTTAAACCACAATTTTACAGAAGGTAAAACATAAACATTCAACCAATACTAGACACCAGTTCGTTCTTTCATTCTGTCTTCACCCGAACCACAATTTTACAGAAGGAAAAACATCATGTTATACAATGCATGCTAGTTCTTTCAGTCGTGACTTATTTTGAGGATCGTTTCTCAATACACAATTTCTTTTGGACATGGAAAATACTAGGAAGTTTGGCAGTAGCTTGTTCTAAAACCAATCAGAATTTTTTCCATTTTTGAAAATTTAAATATTTGACCTTCTCCACTCAGCTGGTCAAAAACGGAACCGAAACCGGTCAAAACCAGTCGATTCCGTACGGAACCAGTCATTTCCGGTTTGAGACACCGGTTTGAACCGGTGAGGCCCCAAAACCGGTCGGACCGGCCGGTTTTACCGGTTCTGGTCCGGTTTTTGTAACGTTGGTCCAAACTATATTCTTCAACACTCCCTCTTAACAAGGAAGGAATTTTGCACCAATCCAAGTTTGTCTATGAATGCTTCAAACTTTCTTTTTGCTAAGGGCTATCAACTAATTGTTGATATATGTGATTGTGTATATACTGGAGCTTTACTGCTCCTTCCGAATCATATTGCATGTGAAGTGATATATGACTTCTATGTTCTTGGACTTGTCATGAAACATTGGATTCTCATAAAGTTTGATACAACTCTGATTATCATAATAAATAATTGTGGGATCAAATTCTCGATAAAAAAACTCTATAAGCAACTTGTGAAGCCAAATGGCCTCACATCTACTAGTACTAGCTGCCATATACCCTCCCTCTACTGAGCTAAGTGTCACAAAAGTCTTCTTTATGTTGAACCAGGATATCATTGTCGATGTCAAACTAAAGCAACATCTTGAGGTGCTTTTCCTGTCTAATGTATTGCTTGCCCAATTTGAGTTTGTATACCCCTACAACTTCACTTCAATGTCTCCAAGATATCTTAGACCATACTCCATTGTGCCACTCAAGTATCTAAGCACATGTTTTGTTGCTACCCAATGGTCTCGCCTCAACTCCACCTTGAAATGACTCAAGGTAGTTGCTACAAAACATATATTTGGTTTAGTGTTGACCATATACATTAAGGAACATATTACCTGTCTATACAATGTAGGGTCTACCTTCTTTAAAAATGAAGTTGTTACTTCATCAGATTAGTGATCATAGGTGTCGCCATAGGTTTGTAGTCCTCCATCCGAAACCTCTTCAAAACCTCAAGTGCATATTTACCCTGCCCAAGAAAAATCTCCCTTGGTCTTTGCTAAACCTCCAAACCCAGGAAGTAATGCATCATGCCAATATCTTTCATCTCGAACTCAATCACCATATGTGCTTTGCACCATGGAGTGAGCTTCCTTGGACCTATAAGAAACAAGTAATCTACATACAACACCAAAACAAGCACACTGGTTCCAACAAATATTGGCAGAAAGAACCAGTTAGAACAGAAACCAAGAAGTACTCTCTTTTAGGTTCTTCAGTTTTGTTAGCCTTGATTTTTTTCTTCTTCTTTAGTTTTTCATCTTCTTCTTCCTCTACTTCTGCAGCAGATGCTTGAAACCTTTTCTTGGGTTTCTTCTTGTTCTGCTTGTAGTCTGTGGCAAAATGTCCAAACTTGTGGCAACTATAACATTCCACTTTTGACATGTCAGAAAACTAACCTTGAGGTTTCTTTCCCTTCGTTTGCTGAGGGAAAGGCTTCTTGAACTTCTTTGTCTTTGCTGCAAGTGCAAGGTTGTCTTCCTTGGCTACCTTGCCAGAGGTCCTTTCTTCTTCTTCTATGTCATCATGCCAAAGCCTTTCAAAGGTTGGCTGATTTTCTAGTCTATTGAGACCATCAACCACTGTTTGCACAAGGTCATCATCATCAACAGTAATACCAATAGCAATGAGTTGATCTCTTACCTGTGCAATCTTCGTGAAGAAGGAACCAACGCTTTCATCTTTGTTTAGCTTCAAAGTTCGCAGCCTCTTCTTCAAGACTCTCTTCTCACTGAGAGCAGTGTTGGAATTTGGTTTTTATTTTACCGGTCAAAATATTTCTTTTTAACGTTTTGACATTTTATATTGCCCGTCATTAAACGTTTTTAAGCCCGTCATTAAACGTTTTGTTTAAAATTTTACCCTTCAATAGTTAATTTTTGTTAATTTTTTTTCAAAATAATATATTTTTTTGACATTTCTACATTAAAATAAAAAAATGGTCATTATTAATATTTATCATGGTACATTAACTTGATTCCTATTTATTTTATATACTATTTATGTATTGAATTAATATTATATAAAAATATAAGTTAAAAGGAATAATCACAAATATACATTATAATATGTAAAAATAAATAAATAATGAAGCATGAATAAACATAAAAATGATTCATTAATTTTACTAAATTGTGCATATAAAAAGAAAATAAATATTACATCATTGTTTTTGTTTGCAAAATTGATATTATAAAATAGAACTAATACCTAGTTTGATATTTTTAGTAAATATCACAAATTCTTCTTTCTTTTGCACTATGCCAAATCTCATAAACTCGTTGCCATTCCACTTCTGATATGTCTGGACCTGTTAATGATATGTAATGATACACGCATTAATGCATCAAGAGTGTTTATTGACAGTTTTATTCTTTTTACATAAATGTTTTACAATTTGTTTTTCAATAATCTTTAAGATTGTTCAAAAGATGGAGAGCTGACAAGCGAGATAGTTAGGAACTATTTCCATACCAACCTCATGTTACCATTCTCCACCTGAGGATTTTTCATGTTCGACCAGGCTAGACAGTCAAACAACTTTGACCATCGCTAATTCCTTTTGCCATTTTGATCTTTACGGAGACATGAAGTTGTCCTCGCATTCATACTAGGCTAAGGTGAGAACCACTTTGATTATCTATGCATACTCCTTTTGCTGTTTTATTCCTTCTGAGGAATAGGCTAGTAAAAACACTGCTTCATCTACCTGCTGCCTGCCTTTACTATTCAATTACCTACCCTAAAAGGACAACTTAGAGTGACTCTATGACTAGCTATCAAATTTTTGACTTATAAAACTGAAAGACTGACTATGGAACTAGAACAGGATTAGGATCTGAAACATGATCATCTGCTGGGTATCGATTTAAGATGACAAATCATGTTTTTAGTTTTAATTCAGAATTGAACCACTTGATTATATGAAGTTGAAATTTAAACTATATTCTACTAAGCTTTAAGGACAAAGTGAAAAAACCTAGAGGAGTTTCACGTTTATTTCGCTTAATTAGTGTTGGTTGTCTTAAATAAACAATCTTTGTTGTACCAGGAAATACTATTGTACTAAAAGATTTCAACCATGTAATATCAACTCTGAGTATTGAGTTTAAAATCATAGTAGATTTTAAACAAATCAATAGGTTTCTAAACAAATCTTTAAATCTAAACCTAAAAAATTCTACAAACAGTAACTTTGAATCTTGATAATGCTTTCCAAGACTGTGTGCAGACTCCAGTGTCCACTCTCCAACTCCAAGGGCTTCTAGGATCCAGCTCCAGTCTTCCAAGTTCCACTTCCAACTTTCAAATCATTTAGTTGAGCATTGAGCACTGAAATTTGTACTACGTAGATGCTAATTACAATAGTAAAAAAAGAAAAAGAAAAAGAAAAATCATTGTTAAATGACTTTTTTTGCTTTCAGGAAAAAATCAAGAAAACCTACAAAATAGAAAAGCATGGATGATGGAAATAATAATAACTTAATATTTTTCTTTTTAGTTAAAGTATAGTTGGAATTTGAAAAGTATAATTTTATAAAATAATACGATAAAAGTATTGATATTACTAATTTACTAGTAGTAATTTATAATGAGTTTTTAGTAATTTTGTTGCCTTTCAAAATTAGTAGTAATATAATGATGTTTTGAAAATTTTATTGCCCTTCAAAAATACATTTAAATGATAAATCTACCCTTCAGAAAAAATGGCCTACTAAAATTTTTAACTGTATTTGACGGTCAAAATGCCCCATGATGGTCATTTTGCTAGTCAAATTCCAGCACTGACTGGGAGCCTTCTTTTCATAAAGGTTGATCAAAGTATTCAAAGCATTCTTTAGCAGTCTTCAAAGATGTGATGTTGGGCATCACTGACTCTCTGACAGAATCATAGATGATTCTTCTAGCCTTACCTTGCTTCCTCTTGTAAGCAAGCTTACCAACATTTGTTGTTGGCTCTTCAATGACATTAAAAACAATGTCATCCAAGTCATTTTCATCTAGAATGGCTGTTAACCAGGTCTTCCAGGAGTTGAAGTTGGCTGAACCATAGAGCTTCTCTTCCGGTTTAAAACCATTGGTGGCCGTCTCTGCCACTTAGTCAAATGTTAGATCTGCAAATCTTATTCCAAGATCTAGGAAAGCAACAGTAGTGCCCCTTTACTGTGGCTTCACATGCTAAGCTCTGATACCATGTTGAATTTTAGCATTAGCATAAATACTTAAAAAATTTGCAGATTAACTTAAACAAATGACAAGTGCAGTAAAATAACATTCATCACATCAGCACAATGGACACAAGAGTTTTTCACTGGGGAAACCTTTAAAGGACAAAACCCCCAAAAAGCATTAGTGGCTCGTCTTGTAAATGAGATGACTTAGGAAATTCTTTAAAAAGTTCTTTAAACCCCAATTTGGGTTTAACCACAGTTTACAGATGATCAATTAAAATTTTTCTCAGCAAAAAATAAACAAAAAGGGTTTCAAACCCTAGTTAACCAAAATTCCAGAACTGCCCAGAATTATCGAGACTGCTCAAAAACCAGTCTGCCAGAAACAATCAAGCCTGCCCGAAGTACAAAACAGGCTTCCCGGAATTTTTCTTACCTGCCCAGATCTCTCTCTGTCCTGCCCAACTGTCTTTCTTCTCTGCCCAGCCTGCCCAAATCTGCCCGATTTAGGGTCTGCTGCTACCTGCCCAGATCTCTCTCTGTCCTGCCCAACTGTCTTTCTTCTCTGCCCAGCCTGCCCAGATCTGCCCGATCTAGGGTCTGCTGCTGCCTGTCTTCTTGCTGCCCCTGCCTGGTTGTCTGTTAGCTGCCTGACAGCTTCTTGGACAGTCCTGCTGCTGCCCGTGGCCTAAGGGACTGGCCTGAGGGCATGTTGAAGGCCCACCCTCATGGGTCTGCCTTTGGGCTACCCTGAGGGCCTGTTGGGTCATGGTAGCCCTCACGGGCTACCCGAGGGTGCCAAAAAGGCCCTAGCCCTCCCGGGTATGCCTGCTACCGGCTGCCCGGAGGTGCTGAGAGGGCAATGCCCTCTATGGACTGTCAGCAAAAGAAGTAGACAGCCCACAGAAGAAGAAGGGGGGCTGCCCACAAAAAAACACAGCTGCCCAGGACTGTCCGGAAAATGGAGAGGACTGGAAAAGTGCTGAAGATGACTGCCTTGGCTGAAGATGAGGGTTTAACAGAAACCCTAGCTGAATAACTGAAGGTGAATGAAACCCTAGCTGAGGGTTTTGCTGATAGATCTTCAGTAGCAGCAGTCCCTGTGTGAGCAAGTGAATGTGTAATAATGAATTGACTTGATCATTTGACCAAAAATATTGTGTCTGAAATTTCATGGTTGAATGTGTTTATTTGTTGTTAGTGAAAAAGTTGTAGAAGTTTTTTTTGTGTTTCAGTCCTATATTGTTTATGAGAAAAATCTAATTTGCAGCAGTAAAACAAATTGGGTTGGGCATTAAACAATGTGTTAAAACGGAGTTGGAAACCGGGTTGGGAAAGTGCTGAAATTTCAACAAATTCTGAGTACAAGGAAGGTACAACTCAGTCGAACTCATCAAGTAAGTTTTCAGAACTGTTAGTTAGATCTCTTACTGTTGTTACCCTACTGTTTATGATTTTATTTCTGTAATACTCTTACTGCAATTGTTAAATTTTGTGTTTCGAACCCTAACTTCAACACAATGATCCTTAGTGAGTGTTAAAGTTGAAAGAGATGAAAATTATATTTTTTATTGGCTAGACTTTACTACTATTTTACTTTTACTTAAGCATTATTTTGTACTTTAAATCTGCATTAAAGTACAAGTTTTTCAATCTTTTATGAAATACCCTAATTTCAACAAAAAATACTCTGTGCATTGCTCAAGTGGAATTCCATTGTGGTGTGCCTTCACATGCCTCTCAAGACCTTTTTTTGTTATTAACTGAACTACAACAATTTAGACATGCATATTCTCTAAAATGTTGTTCGACTTCCTTCCTATGAATGGTGAGACAATGGTGACCGAAAACATGTAGATCGGAAAACTGCCCACCGCAATTTCTGCACTGTTGGATTTGTGCTTCATTAGAAGAAGAATAGCACCACAATCCTCCATCCCATTCAGAGGGTTGTGCTTAGCTGTGCCATTGTTCACTGCTACGGCAGAACCAAGAGGCTCATGTACCTCATCAATTCATGGAACACATCCAGTAACATTCTTTTCTCTTTCTTGATAACTGAAATACATTGCCATTTTATTTTTTCAGCTATAACCTCCATTAACAGTGCTTATGCATCTTTCATGTTTTTTGACACTGCAATCAATCTAATCCAACCCTCTGTTTTCATAATCTGAATTATAGATACCTCCTTCTGAGAGACATGCATTCATGTACTCATGTAAAATATCCTTAGGTTGGCATATTTCTTCAGATCTTGAAGTTTTGAAAATTCCCTTCAACATTCATGCAATATCTCTATGATGAAACCCCAGTGAATTTGGTAAATGCTTTTCACAATAAGATGAGCCCTGTTTTGCCTTTAGGCTTTTATTTTCCAAGCCTTCTTTCGCTCGACTGCAACATTTTCTTTGATTTGTCTAGGTATCACTATATGCATGTAGTAGAAAAAATCGCCGATTTTTCGGCGATGTCCCGAAAAATCACGATTTTTTCTGGCTGCCGATTTTTTGGCCCGAAAAAATCGGACATCGTGAAAAATCGGCAAAAATCGGGAAAAAATCGGGAAAAATTGGGAAAAAATCGGGAAAGATCAGGAAAAATCGGCAAATAGGGGAAAAAATTGGGAAGGAAATTTTGACCCTATTGAAGTACAAAATTTGCATTTTTTAATGCTTGCCGCGGTTTGCCGATTTTTGCCGATTTATTCGCCGATGTTGCCGAGAAAATGTTTTCTGGACCCTCGCCGATTTTTAGCCGATGCCGATTTTTTCCACTATGGCATGTACCTTTGTCTTTTGTTTCTTGCGTAATCAAATCATTGAGCAACTTTTTTACATTATCTTCTTTCAGCTTTTATAACCAACACATGAATAGTCCTAATCACTGCTAGACTTTGGCCTCTAACAGTCTGAATCTTTAGTCTTTAAGCCCAATCAACAACACCTATACTTAAAACAAAAAGTTCTAACACCCAAGCACTAACCATCCAATGAGAGCATCAATAAGCCCAGTCCACTAGAACCTGCTTCTTCACTTCTTCATCACAATTTTTTCATTCGGATCCTTTGTATAGTTTTTCAACTTCACGACATATTCCAAAATGGCAAAAACAGAATAGACAAGCTTTTTAGTTATTTGTCTTCCTCTGAGATAGCAGGCTGAAAGTTCAGAATCTATCCAGTCTGGAAGAACATCATCCAAACATACTTGATTCTCAGTTGGTCGAGCATGTACATTCACCTTTTCAATCATTTCAGTTTGAGAGTCTTTATGTTCTTTTCTTATTCATTCCTTTATGTATTTTTTTTTCTTCTGCTTGACTAATGTACACCTTTCCTTTTCTTGAGAAAATTGGACTGACAGTTCCTTTACCTTTTCATTGTCTTTTCCCACCAGGGCTGTAGATTCTTCTTGTCCCTGTTTTCTTTTCCATACTCTCTTGGATTCCTTCTTTGCATAGAATTTGCAATCCATGGCCTTATGACTAAAAACATTGCATGAAAAACAACAACCATAGAAAGGAACTTTGTACCTGGATGTAAGATTCCTATTTGATGCAGTATACTTCCAGAATCTGTTATGGGATGAAGAGTTTGTCCTTTGAGAAGCTTTCTGGCCGGTTTCTTTATGGACCTTGGTAGAATTCTGGTTCCTTTCTACAACTGTCTGTTGTAGAAGAGTTGAGGCAACTTCATCGATAGTTGGGTGCTTAGGGTTGGGTTTAGAGCTTCTGTGCCTTTTATGAGCTCCTCATTTGTCTTTTGTTGGAGGAGAGCCTTTCCAATTTCTTCTTTTAGATTGGAAACAGATGTCTCTAACCTTACAACTTGTTCTTTTCCTTCCTTTAACTTAGTCTTTTGTTTATCAATGACTTTTTGAACTTCTTTAACTTCTTGAGTCTTCAGTAGCTAATCTTTTAGTGATTGAGTTTCTCCTTTTAGTTCTGACATCTTTTCTTTTAGCTGGCTCTTCAAGTTTTGTTCGATCTCCAATGCTCCTTTTAATTGAGCATTTAGGATAGCCACATCTGATTCTCCTTCTTCATATTTCAACAATTGATGCCTAAGTTGTAGATTTGTTCTTGTCTCTTTTCTTAACTCTACAAGCACAGAAATAAGTTCTGTTTCCATGTCAACTTTAGCTTCATCATGTTTAAAATCTTCCATGCCCTCGGTACTCTTACTATCACTCATACCCTCGGTACTCTTACTATCACTCATATCATATGAATCACAAGATTCATTTGCATAAGCAGATTTGGAAGAAGAGAGATGTTCTCTATCATGAACATACTTACAACGTGCTTCTTCTGTGTTTAGGTCATATTCTTTTGATCTGGACTGGCCTTCACTTGTCTTGTTTAAGGCTGCTTCCTTTTGATTTTCTTCATTGTTTTTTATGACTTCCTCAATCATGTAGAGTTCTTTAAGCTTGTCCCAGAGCTCCTTGGCTGAAGTACATTGTTCCAATCTTCCTTTCACAGGGTCTGCTAGTCCATCCATGATGGCCTCCATTGCCATTGAATTGTTCATTTTAGCATCCTTCCGAGCTGCAGTCTTTGCTCTCTTTGGTGGGGAGTATTCAGCAACTACTGTGTTCCATATGTCAAATCCTAATGACTTCAAATACACCTTCATTCTTAGATTCCATGAGACATAATTGGTTCCATTAGACAATGTTGCTCCATTCATGGAAATAATTACTTGTCCATCCATTGTGTGTGTTCAAGGATCTCCTTCAAGCTGGTTAGACCTGTGTGAAGGACCGGTTCTGATACCAATTGATGAACACACTGAGATACTGAGAGCGGGGGGAGTGAATCAGTATCTCCACACAATTAATATTTTTCACCAAATAAAACTTATGTAGTTAATCATTCATTATCAACCATGAACAACAAAGGTCATCAATAAGAAGTACACCAAATATATGAAACTTAGTAATATATATGTATTGATAAACTCAATGGAGTATGTGACATCAATTTAACGATTGTTCTCTGCCTTCTGGTTAGCTTCTTTCAATGTTGACCACTAGGTTGTCTTTTGTCTTCTGGTTGCGAGAGTTGTAATTCACTGTTTACAAACAGTAGTTACCTGCCATTGTTTCTTTGCCCACTAACAATAGTTTCCCAATGTTATTTTTCTGCCCACAAATAGTGGTTGCCCACTGTTATTTCTCTGCCCATAAACAGTGGTTGCCCACTGTTTATTCTCTGGTTAGCCTCTAGTCAGTATTAGTCATTAACTGATCAACACTGTCGTTCTCTAGCTTTTGGTCACCCTCTGGTCAATCTAACTTATGCTTATCAAGAAAGAACTCTAATCCGATTAATCAATAACTTCTTTACATCCAAAGATTCACATTCTATTTCAAATTCCTTGCATACAAACTCTACATTATATACATAAATTCTTCTTAGTTCTTCGATTTAGTTGAGGTGACAAGGTTTTTGTAAATGCGCTAAGATCATTTCATGTGAAGGCTATTAATTTGTCATGGTAATATATGCCAGTGAGCCTCCTCTATCTCTGTGTTGATAATTTATACAAAGCATGGGCGTTTACACTTGATCCAACAACCATTCATAGTTAATTTCTCGTATCAGAGCTAAGGCATAAAAAGAACTCTGTGTTTGGTGTGCCCAGATGCACCCAACAGAAACTTCATATTATTCTGATAATTTTGGCTCTTTTCTTCAATCTCAGATATCAAAAACATCCCGATGCATCCTCCTTTTCTTGGATAGATTTACATTGCTTCTACTTTATTGTGGCATGACCTTCTCAGATCCAATCTTCACTTTTCATCTCAGTCCTATAACTTTCACTCTCTTTTCTTACTACACCCTTTACTACAATAGTCAAAATAATGAGTGCGCATTTTATAAACTTGTTTATAGACATGCATGTCCAATAAATAGAGCCGACTTGTCACTTCAAGTCAAACTTTGTGAGGTCTTTAGGGGAGGGCTGACTTGCATTCTTGCCTGTGTGTAACGTTGTGTAGGGCTAGTGCTATGCACCTTGCTGCAGCTTTGCCCAATTTACGGTGACCAATGCTAAGAGAACGATAAAAAAATTCTGGCGGCTTCTTCATTCAGCGACTGCTCTTTCTCCCAGGCGGCCTCCTTTAACCAGATGTCGTTAATCACACTTCCATTAGCATGCCCCACTTCTGCGTAGTACGCAATCTTTTACATAGTGCGTACACAACTTATGTTTTTTTTAAGGCAAAAAAAAACTTTATTAATATATAAAAGCTGTGTCTATACATTCAAAAAGAGATAACATCGCTATGTCTCCTTCTCTTTTAATTGTCTGGTAGAACCATACACTTGGTGCCAAAAAACCAGAAAAAAGCCAACAGTCAATGGAAGTATACATAACATACTTTCACAACTAAAAACCAAATGTCTGTAAATCCAGTTTCCATGTGCTGGGCCCAGCTGTCCGCGGAGATGGCAATAAGCAAAGGCTGAACTCATGTGATCACTTAAAAAACGCTCATCCTATCGTTCCGTAGAAGCAAGCCTATCGATCAAACCTCATAGTAGAGGTGTTCGCCCATATCTCCAATATCTTTCTTCGAGAGAGCATCCGCTATGGAGTTGTACTCATGGAAGGCATGCTGAAAGGTAATACCATGAAAACTATTGATGAGCACTCTCACTCTGTCCAGTCACTGGGTCAGCGAGAGAGAAAGTAGTGAGCTCTCTCTCTTTGCCCAATTTTTCAAAACCAGTAAGTCTTCGGCAATAAGTATCTTCTCCAAACCAAAAAGTCTGGCCAAAAAGAGAAAACCCCACAATCCCAAAAGCTTTGCCTGAGTATTTGATCCATTGCCTGCCCGCATCCATCCCTTACTCTCTACCGAAGGGTTTGGCTTTAGGTACATCCCAGCACCACACTTTCCCGTCTGCTCAGCTCCATCAAAAAACCCCACAGCAGAATCCACAGGGATGGAAGGGTTCAGAAAAGTTCTTGGTTCTTTGGGCACTTTCTTCGCCCTCCATTCTAAATATGCTCCAATGGTTTTTGCAATTACCTCACACAAAGCCCCCATTCTTGACCATCAAATAAGGCCCTATTTCGGACCTTCCACCATGCCCTATTTTGGGCCTTCCACCATTCCCACAAAAGGAAGAGAGGGAAAGTGTTGATTTTTGTACCTAGGCAGATGTTCCCTAGGTGACTTTAATTTTTGCCTAAAGTCACTTTAAGAGGGAAAAAGGTGACCCTCACATTAAAAGTCACTTAATGAGACTTTATAACAATAAAGTCACTTTTTGATAAATTTAAGTGGGTGAGTGATTTTATTTATGAGAAATAAATAAAAGGGATTTTCACTCTCATTCAATCTCATCCATTGGATTGATTCTTTCTCCACCATTGGATTAAGAAACTCACTTAGGGTAAACAAAAAGGCTGAGGGAGGCAAAAGGGCACTTACTTTTTTCATTTGTTGCATGAGAAGAGAAGAGCTGAGAGAGGAGTCGAGTTGCTGGAGCAAGGGCACGATTTTCTAGAAGATTTAATGCACAGAAATCGAGGAGCATTTAATGCACAGGAATCGAGGTGTACTACCTTCATTTATTGCTGGTACGGCTGCACAGAAATCAAGGAGTACGGCTGCCATTAATGCACTGTACGGATTGCATTTAATGCACAGAAATCGAGGTGTACGGACTGCACAGTTTTCAAGGTACGGACTGCATAGTTTTCGAGGTTAATCTTCAGCACAGAAATCGAGGAAAGGTACAGCACGTTTTTCAAGACAAGAGCATTTATTTCAGGCACGAGTTTCAAGGTCGTACGGCTGCATTTATTGCAGGCCGTACAGTACGGTCTTGACTGGTTTTTCTGGGTCATTTCGGCACAGAAATCGAGAACAGCAGGCTGCTGTTCATGCACAGAAATCGAGGCTGCTCAATGGTTTTGGAGATAAGTTAAATTTTGTACTGTATTTTCTGCCTGATATTTTACTGAAGAAATAAAGATCTCTCTCTCTCTGACTGGTTTTCCCCGTGGGGGTTTTTCCAGGGCTGATTAGCCAAAAATCTCTGAGTAAATTTTTATGGTGTGCATGCATTTGTTTTCAGCCTGTTAAGTAATTTTTACTGTGTGTTTAAAATTGTTCGGCAAAATTTTAAGTAACTTCAAGCCTATGCAAAACCGGCTGAAGTGAAAAACACAAATTGTTCATTTAAACCAGCAAGCAGTAAATCTCAGTTTTTCAACAGAAAGCACGGTGCTGCCTCTCATCGGAGTACCAAACACAAAGGACTTCCGATAAGGAGAGCCCTTCCCAATCAGTGGAGAGACTGTACTCCCCTTTTAAAACTGACCAGAGTACCTTTAGACAAGGACAAGTGACAAAAAAGTGTAGAACCGAATCCCCAGAAGCCCCGCACCTGCAAAGCATCCCAGGTAAGGATTTTTGAATTAAGGCAAAGCAACATAAAGGTTTTGATTTTTAACTGACAATGTTCCTTCCAAAGCCAATTTGTCCACCAGTGAGAAAGATCAAGATACTCTTGCTCGATGACCAAATCATATGCTAGCTTTGCGGTCACCTCACCTTTCTGCTTATTTTGTAGCCAAACCAACTGATCCGCCTTATCTGTCAAACAGATCCCTGCCTGATGGAGTGACCTGATATACCTGTTCCATTCCACCGCCAACACACCATGGAGCTTCAGATCTTGGGCAAAGAACCAATTGTGCGAATCAGCATGCAGACCACCCCAAGCTTGTTTAAGGACACTTTTTTGTTTATTTGTGAGGCTCGGCTATCAGCCCCTCTAATAGGTGGAAGGTATCCTCTAAGCCCACCAAGGGATCAACACCCACAAAAGCTTGAATTCCTCAACCAATGGACCAAGCAATCTCCTAAGCGATAATAGGTAGACTCTTAAGGAAGCTTCTCCAGATAACTGAGAAGTTTGCGTGCTTCCCTGAATAGGTTCTCAACCAATGTTCTAGGCTAAGCTTTGACATATATTTGGCTCTAATGATAGCACTCCATAGCCCAGAGTTGGTTAGACATCTCCAAAAACTACGAGCATAGAGTGCCCTATTGAAAACCGACAAATTCTTTATCCCCCAGCCTCCTTTGTCCTTTGGCAATGACAAGGTATCTCAGGCCATTAAATGCCATTTGTCCATATCGAGGCTTCTAGACCATAAAAACAGGAACATCTTCTTTCGAAGTGCATTGATCATTGACACCGGGACACACATCAAAGAGAACCGAAAGATTGGTATTCCCTGCAAAACCGAGGAGATCAAGCTTATCTCCCCCCTTAAGAAAGATATCGGTGTGCCTAGCAGTTTATTCTTTTGTGGAATTTTTTTAAAAGCCATCCCTGGTTAGTCTTGCAGTGCCCATTTGGTTTTAAGTTGAAACCAAGGTATCTAAACCCCAACGAGTAATCCACCTGCTTAAAGCCAAACAGTTCGTAAATAACCTTCTTAGTACCCTTGTCCACTCCAAGATAGATGAAACAGGACTTCTCAGTACCGATCTTCAGCCCTGAAGCCTTACAAAATAAGGAAATTAAATATTTATAAGCTCGCCACTCCTCAATAGACACCAACCCAAAGATAAGGACATCATCCACATAGAAGAGGCAACTGATAACCATAGAGACAACCACTTTAATCCCATAAATCTTCTGCCTAGCAATATCTCTGTGAATAAGCAGACTTGGACCCTCAATGTCATGTTCCCATTTTGACAGCACCATGAAGTAGATCGAACCCCATGGATCCTAGTGACAGATTGAATTAAATAAGTAATGAGGGGTGAAGATGAGGCAATTAATTAATTAGGAGTGTGCATTTAAATTTATCCATAGTTGCTACCCACTTGGAATAAATAATTATGGAGCATTTAATATTATTGGTGCAGTTAATATTTTTATTTGTTATGCTGAATAAATGGATAAATTGGTCCACAATTCAAATTAGTGGATAAGGTTGGACGAATTAATTGGAGTAGAATTCAAGTAAGCACTAGAGTCCAAAAATGATGCAAAAAATGAGAAAAGAGAAATATTTAAGGAAAAGTAGCATAAATCCAGAAAGCAAGATAAAACAGGAAAAGCAGGAAAGTATGAAAAGAAGGATAGTTCAGAAAAGAAGGAAAGTCAGAAAAAGAAGGAAAGCCAAAGCAAAGCAAAGCAAGGAAATTATGTCCACTCATGGGTGACCTATTCTCACAGGTCACCAAGCCAAGTAACTTGCTCAACTGGTCAACATTAATTCTATAAAAGAAGTATTCCAACTCCTTTTTACATCTTTTGCTAGTTTGAGAAATATTATGAATGCATTTGTGCATTTGAGAATCGGGAGATGTGCCCCTAGTCAAGCACGGGAGATGTGCCCCAGCTTTCTGTGAGAGGATAATGGCATTCAACCATTTTCATTGATATTGAAGATCAGAAAAATCATCATCCATTCTAGAGATCGAATCTCCAAGCTTCTTGTGAATTTCTAGAGCTAGTTTTTGGTGTAGAAGAAGATAGTTTTTTCCATGATGCTTTGAGAGGTATTTCAGCCTATTTCTGATGTAATAATAGAGTACTGAAGCTGATCAGTTGAAGAGAAAGTTCAGAATCATCATCACCAAGTTCAGAGATCAAATCCTCCCTCCTATTCTACAACTAGTTTCCTATATGCAAGAGGAGAGATTCTTCCATCATCCTTTGAGAGGAATCTTGGCCTATTTCTGATGTAATAACAGAGTATGTAATGTTTTGATATCAACCACTTCAATACAAATTACAGAACTCTGATTTCTTTCCCAATTTATGCACCCCTTCTAGATTTAGCTAGAATTTGACTTGCTTTCAATGAATGATTCATAAGTCAATGAGTAAAAGTACAAATGAAGTCATTCCAATTCAAGGAGTTAGCTAATATATCACATGTCATGATCCAACCTCCGTTTCAGAAATTCTACTGCATTTGAGTATTGTTTGGGAGTCCAAAAATCGAGCTAGTTGAGCCGTCTTGAATTGTCATTTTACTAGTTATGCTATAATACTTGCTTAGATCTCTTTGTAACTTTTTGGAATGATATATTACTCTTGAATGACTTTTATTAAATTATATTTAACCTCTATAATCTCAGAAACACCCATATCCATTCTCCATTTTAATACCTTACCCATATAGTCTGTATATGCTGAGTAACCCTTAATCTGCTTTGTGACTGTCCAAACTTGTTTAAAACCTTAATATATCTTTATATACATGTCTAATAACTTTATTACCAATCCAAATCATTTCTCCAAAGTCTCTGGTTGTGGATATGAGAAAAGTGCTTCCAAGTTTCATGGTTAGGTGACCCAGCAACATGGAAGTAGGTTTTTGCGGAGCGGACTTCGAAACCTCAATGGTTCTTGATCTAAATGTGTTAGGGAAGACACTCTATCAGTCCTATTCATTCCTTGATTGCTTCCCTCTGTCCGCTGCCCTGTGACCAAAAGTATCAGTCATTTTTCCCTTATCCGCTTAGCTTCCAAAAGTCAACTGGTTGTTTGCAAGTTTTATTTTAAAACATTAAGATAATTTGCAGAAAGTTAATATTCTGATCTGAATATCAGATTAGGGATATTACACTCAATGGCTAAGATGAACAAGTAGGGCGACAAAGGGACACACTTGTCGTAGATCCTTGTTTTCGGCGAAAAAAGGAGAGGGAGACCCATTGATAAGAACAACGAACCTGGCATTAGTGATACAACTCATAATCCACTCAGTTACTTCATAGGATAACTCGGTTTGGATAAGAATTAATCTTAAAAATGTCCAATCTCATAGGCCTTGACCAAATCCATCTTAAGGATAAACACTTTGTGCCTGTCCTTTTTCAGAGAATGTAAACATTCCTGGGTAATACCCAAAGCATCCAAAAGTTGTCTATCGGGTAGAAAACCGAATTGATTAATGGAGATAAACTTACCAAGAATAGGTTTTAGTCGATCAGCTATAATCTTCGTAACCAACTTGTATAATAGATTGAAAAGGGAGATCGATCGAAAATCATTGAAAGACTCCGGATGATCCTTCTTAGAGATAATTATAATAAAATTCGAATGCAGTGACCTCTGGATCCCACCAATTCATCTCAATTCCTCAACAACACTAGTGATTTCTTCCCCTAACAGGTCAAAGAAATGGAGGAAAAATTCAGTTGTCCACCCATTTGGCCCTGGGCTCTTGTCCACCGGGAAGTTGGAATGGACAGACTGAACCTCCTCATGAGAAATAATCTTTCCAATCTGCATGTTATCATCCTCGTCAAAAAACTGCGGGAAAAGCTGAACAACCTTGAGCCGCTTTAACAGAGTGGAGGACCGAGGCTTAGAGTAAGTGTCTCAAAAATGGTCAACAACTGTCCGCTTCAAACTTGTGGTCTCTGCACGCCATGTTCCCTTTGAGTCCCTTAATCCCCACACCAAGTTAGAGATCCTATGATGGTTAGCAAAACGGTTGAAGAATTTGGAGTTATTATTGCCAGCTTTCAACCAAATCGCCCGACTTTTTTGCCTCAAAGTCTCTCTTCCCACTCTTTTAATAATTTCCTCCGCTTTCCGTCCAAAGCCAGAGGCCTCTGCCTAACACCGACCGAAAATATATCCCCGACTGATCCATTTGACAACAACTGAAATTCTTCCTCAATATAGGAAAGCTCTTATTCTTGTGCTTTCTTTATCTCCCTTTCCCAAACTCTAACCATTGATTTCGATTAAAAATCTTTTTTCCCAATCGGCCCAGCGAGGATGAGTCATCATGTTCATCCAACAAAGGCCAAATGGCCCTCACCACTCCACAAAACCCAACATTCGTCAACCAAATCGGATTGAACTTGAATGGATAGTGAATCAGGCAAGTGTTCATTTCAAAGTCTAGCACAATAGCCTTATGGTCTGAGAAACCCGTGGCATGCGCCCAAGACCAATACCTCCCTAGAGCGGAACAAAAAATTTCAGCCAACAAGAACCTGTCCAGTCTCTTTGCTATCCCTGCTGCACCACAACGTCCATTGGACCAAGTTGGATTAAGAACTGATGGAACAATGTCAATCAGATTTACAGAATCAAATAATGAAAGAAAATAATCAGCAAGTAGATCCAAATGATTTGCACCCCCCAAACTTCATCCGGGGAGATCGTTAGATTAAGATTGCCAACCACGATGAGAGAGGGATCCTTTACAATACTCGATTGTCAAGCATTCTCCCAGAATGCCCATCAATGAGAACAAGGAGGATAAACATTTAGGATCCGAACAAGACCATTAAAACCCATGAGAGAGCCTTCAACCAGAATACTCGACGGGGTCACAAAAGCTGGTCACTTCAGGATTCCAGGCAACCAAAGGACCCCCTGACAAACCAAGAGCATCCACAACACAGAATCTCCAAGTAGGTTTAAGCTTAAGAAAAAACGCACAAGCATCCTTCGTAGTCAACATAGTTTCCTGGAGCAGCAAAACCCTCGGTCGCAAAAGATCAAGCAGATGTTTGAGGGCGAATTGTTTTGGGCCACCACCAAAGCCCTTAATCTTGAAGGAAACCAAAATCGTGGGGAAGGACAAACAAGGGTTGCACAATCTCTAAGAGCTCGTGGAGACACAAAATTTACTACCAAAGACTGACGATACAGACCCTTGTCAAAAGGACACCCGTGGGTTTGTGTAAGATAGATCAACTGAAGAGGTAGCCACTCTCATGCCAACCCTGTTTTAAGCTTGTTCTTTCTAGATTTTCGGATGATGACATTTGGGTTGCTGATAGAGGCAATGGGCGGTGTGCCCGAGTCGTTTACAAAAGTAGAAAAGATGCCGAGAGTATG